>VURO01046246.1:0-16498 GCA_015108175.1 Pelvicachromis taeniatus | reverse complement strand
TAAATCACTGGCCTTGTTTTCTGTTTTCCTAAAGAAAAGCGTTGAAGTCACCTTCTTTAGCTTGACACAAAGACTGGCACCTGTAGAAGCAACTACACCTGTAGATGTTTTGTTACCTTTGGACAAAACTGCACTAGGCGTTCCCTCCTTTTTCCAACAGTTAGCTGTAGAGTTGCCTGTTTCTGCCCACTCACACCAGATTCTGGGTGGTGAGGTGAAAGCATCATCATTTATGTTATCTTATCTAACTTTCATTCAGAAATGTTTTCATAATAATCAAAATTTTAAAAATCCAATACTGTCTGTGATGCACAATCTGGTCCCGGTCATACATTGAAAAATATTTCTAAGATCTCTATGTAACCCTCTGTCACTCACTCTGTGGTTTCTGTGCTGCTCTGTGTCTGCTACATGACTCTGAGCTCTGGCGTTTCTGACACTTCCAGCTGCTCTCTCTATCAGCTGTCATCACGTCTACAAGACCATCACTGCCAATTAATTCTCTGTATCCCCACACTACTTTTCAAGAACAGCAGCTCCATGTTGTTGTGCGTACTATTCCTGGGAGCTACATCAGTGGTGTTCAAGGCTGTGACGTCATCCCAGAGACAGCTGTTTTTATTCTTATGTCCTCCTTGCACCCGCTCTCAGGGCCTGGCAGAGTGCTGAGTAATAGCTTAATGCTGAGGAATTTTTAATGTTCTTCCTTCTTATAAATGATTTAACTACAGTTACTACCTCCTACTATCCTCTTCCAAAATACATTTTCTCTCTGTCATATATTTGGGCAAAAGCTTTACTTTAGGTTCAAGCATGCCAGATTTACATTCTGAGGAAAACAAAATAACTAACAGGCATCACATCTGAGGTGTGTTCAGGGCTTGGTTGTGCTGTGGTCAAAGAGTGAGATTAGGAGGAGGGGGGCAATGAACCCTGGGGTCCTGTGTTGGCCTAGTAATGGCCCAATTTTATCATCCTACGACTTCCTGTAGCCTCCTCTCCTGGGAAGGCCTGTTGGAGCTCTGCTGGAAGCTTCTGATAAAAAAGCCTGGCTAATGTTCACATGCTGCTGGGAACAAGAGGGAGAGAGATGCAGAAAAAGAGACTGAGACAGAGAGAGAGAATGTAGAAACAGCAAGCTTGATTAATTTCGACTGTCACAAAAGCAGAAATAAGCTAACATACCTCTGCCGATTCCTCTAATGATGTAATAAAATGTTGTGTGAGGTCACGACGACACAAACCATGAGAACACTCACTCACAGACATGTGTCACATGTCAGTAGTTGTAAGACAGTGGAAAGCAGACCAGAGTGTACGAGTGCATAGATGATGGGAGGGAAGATTGTTATTTTGGTGTTTTTGGCCCCAGATGAGAGTAAATCCAGTCAGAGGATAGGCATGCTTGACGCCAGGCATGAAAAACCATGGGAGCAGAGACCAGGAAGAAGAGCGAGATCCCAGGGCACCACGCTGACTTCCTGTGTTGTGAAACAAAGAAACTCAATAAGAGATTTAGACATGTGTAGGAAGTGCGGGAAAAGGTGAAGTAAGATATAATGAGATGAAGAACACGTCAGTTTTAATCAAGCTGAAAAAACTGAAAGCTTGCAGGAGATCACAGTACAGAGGAAGGAAGGGGAACAAGATGAACTGATAAGCACTCAACAGGACCCACACAGCTTTGCATATGTGCTTGTGGGCTCTATAAGTGACCTTACACTGACACAGTGTCATGCATTAATAAATCTTCTGGCAGATTTTCAGTTTGTGAAAGTCTATGTGACATTTTCTCACATGTTGGAAGAATATCTGCATTTTTTTTAAGATCAGCTGCACCTTATGCAATCGATTTCTCTGTTTACAGCTATACAGTACCTCAGAAATATAATCTACTCAAAACTCTGTGTATAGGTGTTCATAAATAAGACCACAGTTATCTGTTTTCACCCACTCGAAGAAGATTATGGGCCCTGCCATTAATAAATCAATACAGTCAGTCAGCAGAACTTTCAGCACACACACAAACTGTCATTGGAGTTGGCCAATTATTATTTTATTTTATACTTTCTCTCAATAAACGCGTTTTTACCCAAACCTGATTAAGACAGTAAATGACAGGAAAAGGTAAAAAAAAATCTGACTGATTATGTGTTATTGGCCCATATTAACACAATACCACCATTGATCACAGTTTTTAGTTTTCTAGACAGGTAATTCCTGGAATTGTTGACACTCCCAGTCATCCTGAACTACCAGCCTTGTATTTACTCTAATGTGTTTGGTTTGGTTTCCCAGAAATTCACTAAATATCAATACAGCATTTGATAGATGCAGTAATATGAGTTTTGTATTAATGTGAAGCTGAGTTTATATTTGTTGGCATTGTACCTTGTCCTGTTGGACATGTCAACTTTACGTTTTAACTGTGAGTCCATTGATACGGTGCTTGATTAACTGACTCATGCTGCATTTGAAGAATAGTATGCTTCCTGTGTAAGGGATGGTGACCTATGAGTTGCAGTTTCAGATATCCTTTGCACTGTGTCAGTGCTAGGTAATTTGCCAAATAAGCTAGAAATCTGTTAAATCTTACTTTCTGTCTGGTCCTATCTTAAGTGAAGACTTATTATCTACTGGAATTATATTTGTTGACATTTCTCCTTTCTCTCTTCCTCCTTACCTGATGAGGCGCATATGTTGAGAGTATAAATGAAATCCTTCCTGTCCTTGTATGCGTATATGTGCAGGTGAGCAGCAGCAATACCCCTGCGCTGACCAGAGCAGTCACCAATGAAAACAGATGAAATGAAGGAGTTGGGGTTAAAGTGGGTTTCAAAGCAGCCTGCAGATTAGATAACCTGTAGACTGTAGTTAATCAAAAGCAGCGTATGAGATTTGCCAGCTGAGCCATAATCTGATATGGGCGGGTAGTGATTTAGCCTGCCTTTGTGGCAAGTCTGTTGAAAAAGGTATGTCTGTATAAAAGTATCCTTTTATACAGACAAAAAAAAGTTCGTATTGTCAGAGTGGTATTTACACCTAATTGACAATGCATCTTGAGCTTGAAAATAAAACTCTTGAGTAATTTTGACTACAAATGGTATTATTGGTGAAAAGCTGCAGGTTCCAATAATAACTGCATTACAACAGCAATCAAATGCTAAAAGAGAAGAGGAGAGATATCAATTTAGTTTTGATGAAAACCCTGGAGAGACAAAGAGTGATGGGAAAGCACAGTATATTGTAGTACTGGGACAAGTGGAGCAGGGGCTAAAATGAAAGGGAAGTTTGAATCTGTTTTGTCATGCCAAATTATTCTTTATTTCTCTGGAGATAAAAGACTTTCATGATGTCCAGCATGAAAAAAAAGCCACGTCTCTACAGTGCTGTCTGGGTGGAGCTGATGCACAATGTTGAATGAATTCCATTAGGCCTTAAATTACCTTTAATAATAAAACAACAGGCAATTACCGGGGCACCATTAACATGGAATTGAGGTGTTTGCTCGTGCGTATGGCGTGGGCCAAACATATGGTTCGGCTCATGACTGGCCCAGCGTTATAAAGCTAACATTGTCATGACTGATGTATGGTGGCGTAGTAGTGGGCTCTGAAAGATCCATTTGTCTTCTCAATTAAAGCTGAGAGGGGGAAGAGAGGAACGGGATATGGGGCCAAGGAGGTTAGGGGGCTACCCCCTGTGCGGTCCACACTTAAGAACATGTGGTGGGGCTGACTGTGTGTATTTGTGTGTTTGTAAGACAGAAAGAGGGAGAGAGTGAACAAGTGTGTATCCGTCAGTTGGATGCAGGCCAGATGAAGCCTGGGAGTTGTTTTGGCAGCCCTTTTCACCTAAATGCCCCTACTCTCCCACTTTACTCTCTTCTCCCATATCTTTTTCTTGCCATGTCCCCCACCCCTCTCCATTTTGCCATGTAGTCAGGAATCTCTTCCCTGGGGCAGAGACCACTTTAATGTGGGAAGCCTGGCAAAGGCAATCAGAGACCCAGACTTTTCTACGCCACACACACACACACACACACACACACACACACACACACACACACACACACACACTTGCACTTAAACATAGACATACACCCAGAGTAGTCTCTTATCTGACTTGACGACATGGCTTGCATGTTCTCTATTTCCTTCTATGATCTAGCACTGTCTCACCATCAAGCACTACAACCTAGATAAGACCAAATTAGGGAAAAGGGGGAAGAGGAGAGCTATTATTACAAGGCTTAAAACTTCACAAATCAGTTTTTTTATCCATAAGGGTACAGTTTTCATCAACTAGTTAAATAATTATACTATCTACAAAGACATTCTTTGATGCTTGTCAGCTTATCCGGCTCATAGTGTTTTTTGTGTTATTTTATCTGACAAATTAACTTAAGTAGAGCACAATTTAAGTCAAACTGTTTTCTCCTTGTGTGTATCAATTAGGGGAGCTGATGAATTAGTAGCTGTGGATTTCTGTCTGAGCTGGGAAACAAAATTTTGACGAAATTCAGACTGTGTGAAATGCAACCTAGAACCATCACAAATTCAAATGCCACTTTGTGACAACCACTAATATTAGTGCCTTACTTTGGCCAGCAAAGTGCAAAAAGTTCAGTAAATGCAATGGTTTTACCGTAACACACATCTGAGATTAATAATTAATGCTGGAACAAAGAATCAGATTACTTCATATGACAAGGTTGACTATTGCTGCAAGGCATAAGAAAATGTACACCAAAACTGAAATTCTCTGTGTTTGCCATCCAGGGCCTGAAGTGGTCTGCACTAAACAACCACTGAGACTAAACAACTTTTTGTAATGTCTCATTCGTTATGTGAAGTATAGCCTTTCATTAGCATCACGGCACAAAAAAGAATAAAGGGTCTTGCACTTTTGTCTTGGTCGTTTTATACTCAAAGGGTAGCCTGCACGTAGAATAAAGGGCACAAAGCGTTTTCTGTGAACTTTCTGTGAGTTTTAAGACACCAGTGGTGCACGTGCATTGGCGATCATTTTAACATGAACAAGAACCACTGTACTTCTCACTAGTTTACACAGTCTCGTACTGGCTATTTAAATGTGACAACCAATTATTGTAATTAATCAAATGTAAATCTTAATCTGCAATTCTTAATTCGTCTAATCAAATATATGTAACAGAGGGGGAGGCAAAAGTACTGAATTATATGTGACAAATTATCTATCTAAATAAGTCCAAATATGATCAGTGAATTTAAAGCACATGTACTTGGCCACATGTAATGAATTTACTTCCCACAGCTGGAGTAAACACACTCCGCTTTCCTCGCATGTGATATGCAAACAACTTCAGTGCAATAGTAAAAGAAAAAGAAAAAAACAACACACTGATCCAAACTCAGACCTTCTCGTTTTTCATTGCTGACAACAAAAATCACACGTATTCCACTGGCGACTGTATTCCCAGCTTCGGCTTGCAATGCTAATGCTACGGAAAAAAAATCAAAATAAAGGCAGTATTGTTCTGAAAACCTTTTTATCCTATCCAACAGATCCTAATTGGCCCTTCTCATTATCCTGCCTCGGTGGTACACTGTTGGTGGTATGCAGTGAAATAGAATAGCACTTCTAAGGGGCACAGGGGAAGTGCACTATATGCTCAGTGTGTGATGCTTTTTAATTCAAGGTCTCATCCAATTCCCCATTGCTCCTTGTGCCGGAACATCTGGAGCAGGCGTTAGCCCTCTGTCCGTGTGTCTAATAATTGCTGGCAGCACAGCAAAACAGATCTCATTGGCTGCTTATGAGGCTATAGTATAACACCAGGTATGGTTATCATTTCTGAGGTTTTATACAATCCTGCTGTGGCAGCACACATCACTTTCATTCACCTTACGTCAACTTGTGCACCCTTCAGCCAGCTGACTGTGTTGTGGATTTTTTCAAAAAAGAAGAAAAAAATGTACTTTTGTATCGCAAAGTCAGTTGACACTTGACACAGCACCAACAGGAACACGGTGTCGATTGAAGTTGCTTTAGAGCAAACCTCTTCTATTGAGATGATGGCCGCATTTTTCTTTGTATTTATTGTGAAAATGTATAATAACTTAAGCGAGCAGTTTAAGGCGGAAATGTTTCGAGCGTGGTCTTTTCGTGTGAAACTAAATCCTCTGCTGCATTATGGAAATTTGAGGCTCGCAGCGAGTGCTAAGCAAACTGAGGCCACTCTAATAGTGTGGTGCACTCTAATGAAATCATCAACCCCAGGCCTCAGGAATGAGATCCATGCACCACTTTTCATTCCCTACATCCTCACCCAAGCCGGCTTTTCAATTGGGCATCCCACTGCTAGTTTTAAGGAGACGAGGCTGCGTGTCTCATCTGGCTAAAAGGATAGTAGGCTATCTTGCAATCTGCAGCACTTTAGTGTTTCAGAGGCACTGTGTTCCCTGCCAGGGTCAGATTGAGAACAGAGAGGGACGGGATGTATAATGCACTGAATCATAGGCTACTGTAGTTGTGTACCAAACACAAAGACCTTTCTGGAGACAATGCCAAAAGTCGTAATTTTAACTTTATATGGATAGTCTGATGAGAAACAGGACAGAAAGTCCGAAAAAAAGAAAGAAAAAGGTTTGCCTCTAGTTATATAGTCGTCTCTGTCGTTCCTTCTGTCTCACCACAGAGTGTGACAACACTCTCTAAATACAGACTATCGTGTCTAAATGAAACCTGCTGCCCTTGATTTCTTTGCACTATAATTTAATAATCTAATATTTATATTAGCTCCCTGTATTAGTTTATGGAATATCGTCACATGGAGTTTAAGCCCAAAACAGGTAGCCTGCCAATTTCAAAAGGTGTGATGACAAGCTTTGACGCTACCATGGGTAGCATTTCGTCCTCTTTTTTAACTCCTTTATTAAAACCATGTATTTTAGATAGGTGGGTGAATGATGTATGAAGGTTTGAGTGACTTAATTGAGGAGACAGACCCTTTTAAGGAGGTGAATTGGCAATGTAAGAGACACCTACACAGCCCCACAGACGGAGGAACCCTTAGGAAGTTCTGGGTTAATTAGATTTGTCCTACAACGCAGCTCAGCCCTTTTCACTTTAAATATTTATGGATCACACATCAGGAAAACAGACATTCGAGACCTCTCTGAAAGCCGGCTAACATGAATTCTCCTCATACTGAACTGTTCCCTCAACCGCCTGCACACTTCCACGCACTCTCACACACACACAAGAGGCAGGAACGCACAACACAAACAGAGGACTGGAACTGAGGTACAGAAACACTCGCCCGCATAAGCACGAGTCCACTCTCTGCTCAAAATAAATTTAAATTTAATGGCTGTGATTCACTGTTTATCTTTTTCTCAAGGGTTCCTGCATGTGAGGAAAACTAGGGGATATTTTGGTTTATGTTGATATTGAAGTGATATCCAGTTCACATGAAGCCAGAATATTTTAATGCCATTTCAATACCCCATAATTTCTGATTATAACATTGTACTGGGTGTAATGTTTGCATCTATATGTTCCCGAGTGCGCAAGGAATTTTGGACCACTGACAAGTAAGGACTTAAATAGTTGTGTTTTCACTGTACTAGGACATATGGTGTGTCAGCTGCTGTTTGTGCAGAAACTCAGTCAGGTACATATATGCATGTATGTGTTTGGCATCATTTATGTGTCTGTGTGGAGAAGCTGACTCGTGAATGACGGTGCCTGTGTGATAAGAACTCCCCGTGGACTGCTCTGCTCCGTGATGGGTCACAGAAGACCCTCAATTCTCTGTGACCCCATTCGACACTTCAGGGATACTCTCTGGTTACTGTTTCTCCAGACTTGTGCTGCAGCCCTTGCCAATACGCTGACACAAACACACACATGCACACATACCCTTAAATAGCTGTGTTAGACCCTTGGTAGTTTCTCTGTACAAGAAAAGACACTGAGACACAGAGAAGTCACACTAGAGACTAGACATGGGGAGGGGAGAGATATAAAATAGATCAAAAGAGAAAAGGAGGGAGACAAAGAGAAGAACAGAGAGAAAATTCGAAAATTAAAGAGGCTACGACTCTGAGGGAAAGAAAGGGAGAGCGACAGAGATGCCTTGAAGGCAGCCAGACGCCTGTTTGCAGCCTGAGAACAGGCCTGTCCAACTATCTTTCTTTGTCCTTTAAAGCTCTGCAAGGCCTGGGAGAAGTTTTATAGTAGCAGATCCTCTTGGCTTTTATTCCATTCCTGGATTCCATGGGATTGTATTCCATTACTGTTTCTATATATAGATGAGGGGGGTGGGAACTAACAAAATTAACAAATTCAAGCAGTGAGAAAGTTAATAAGGAAAATGTTTTTTCCCCCTTAATATTAAAAATCAGAAATTAAACTGTTCCAGAAGATTTCCCATGTAAAATTCCTTCACATGGTGAAGCATTCTCCTGACACTGACCTTGGAAGTTGTCTAAATGCTTGACCCTTTGATAATGTGACACAACAGTTCTTTTGTGCCATAATACGATCTGTTGTTAGCTGGAGTGTTATGCTGCTATTTGATCCAGAGAATGAATGTTGTTTCTATCCCAAGAAGGGTGGGGGGCTTTTCACTGAGCCTGCTGTGTCTGCTCAGGACCACACAGCCATGCAGCCTGGGACCCTGGGACCCCAAATCATTAGATATAAGAGGTCTGTGAGACACTTCATGCTCCCACCCCACCCCTTGGCAGGACTGTTTTAGCCCAATCATGTGCTTCCAGCTGACAGACTGATGCAACAATTATGAGCATTTAGCACAGCAGATATGTGAAGATATGTGAAAGGGCAACAGGCAAATCAAAACGTCCGAATGATGAATAGGCCACACTATGTCTGTGTATGAGAAATCAGAGCTTTTAAGAAATTTTCAATAAGCACTTTATGATTGTAATTTCTATGTAGTTCTCTCAAGTTGATTTTTCTCAGCTATCAACTCATCGGTCACTGTGATAGTTTGTGTACACCGCCACCATAAAAGAATCCAATAAATACAAGTTCATGCTTTCTGTGTAATTGAAATGCAAATTACAAAGCAGTTTCCCTTAACTGAAGTTTTCAGGTAATATCGTACTGACCCTTAAAGCATGTTAACGCCATCTAGAGGGTGCTATTAGCAATCCATACACAGCACTAAGTCACACACTCAGTCTCATGTCCAGCATTGAAACAATGAAGGTTTTTTTTTCATGATATAAATAAGAAAAAGCAATACTGTAACTATAGGAGCTTCTAATATTACAAAGGAAAAAATTGTACTACTGTGTATCCTTAAAGAAATTTTAAACATTCATCATCATCAATGTGCAAACATGAATGTAAATTGAGCGCAGGTCACAGTTCTAAGTCTGCTTGAGCTGCAGAGTAAATGCAACAAGTGCAATCTTAAAATCTTAGATTTGAAAGAATCGATCATTTTTAAATCTGGGAAACATTTTAAATGTTGCTGCTAAATATTATAAAAGAAAGACGAAAGAGTATAAAAAGAGTTTAAAAAACAACTATTCTGTGATAACTGACAATGACTGTGACAATAAAAAGATAGATTTAATTAAAACAGCTGGGATGCATCCTCATTATATAATTTATTTGCTATGTTGTTGCAAAATTATAGATTTTTTTCTATAGTTTTTTTTTTTTACAAAGAAAATGCATCAGTCCAGGCAAGAATCTTTCTGGTACTTTATTCATTTCTTAGACAGAGCGGTGCAGAACAGAACCATTTTTCATTCTCAGCATAAGTGCTACAAATTCTAATGTTTCATGCACGATATCCTGGTTATAACCCGTGCAGCGTGTTGTTGGCACGATGCATGTCAGATAGCAACAACAGAAAAAAACCCCCCAAAAACAAGCCATCGTGTTGAAAGTAGCAAAAGTTGTATGGTTTTTCACCTCTAAAAACAGAGTGCACTTTGAGTCCAGACAAACCAAAACTCCAAGTATGGATTTTGCCATTGAGAAGAATGCCATGTTTTAAAATAAACTGCTTATATTATGCAAACCACTGCTCTATAAATACTCCACACAATGAACTACGCTTAGCCTCCGAATGATAAAACTGCTTTGCCACATACTTTATATCAAATGGGCTAATAATTTTTTTAAACAATAAACATAATAAAAAGCATCATTATTATTATTATTATTATTATTATTATTATTATTATTATTATTATTATTATTATTATTATTAGAGAATTTTCCAGAATTTGAACAAAAAATCCAAACATTTGGTGCAAAATGGTTGTTAAATAATCATTTATGGAATTTTTTCAGAGGTCATCGTTTGCACACATAAGGTTGGAGCCAAGATGGGAAATGTGGTGAAGCATTTTAGGACCATATGCCCACCTTTTAAAAAACTGAATGAGTCACCGCTCTCTCAAGGCTTCCTGTGCCGTGGCTCTACTCCCTCTCCTAGGTTTCCTCACCAGTTGGTCCTCCTTTTTCCTAAGAGGAACCTGGGGACAAGCTTTAAGATGTTGGGGGGGTATAAGGGAAGTGGCCTACGTGAGAGTTTCATTAAGGACCAATATAGCGAGTTTAGGCCTACATCTGTCTAGGGAAACAATAGAAGATTCAGAGCCAAAGTCTTTTAACTTTTAAACTGAATGTGTCACCAGAGTCTGAAGTAAGGAGCCTGAAAACAGGTCATACTCATACTTTACTCTCCCCATTTAGGCCAAAACATCTGCCTGTCTTATATTGTATTAATTTAATCTTACTCTAATAAACATAATAAATAAAAAAGAATAATTGTAAACTATCCAAATTACCCGCAAACTAAAAATTACAATTAAAAAAGTATTATTTTTTTTTGACTAATTTCCTGAAGGGACTATCTATTCCAAGAGTATCACTGATTGATTGTTTTAGCTAGTGAATTTTATTGTGACTGTCATCGATATTTTATTTCTTATGGCTTAAATTATAAATAACTTTGAAGATTTTTATGACCTTGCAGCAAACATCTGTTCACTATGTTATTTTACTGTTTGCAGAAATACTTAGTACAATCATTGTTTTTTAGGATAGGGGTCTTCGGAAAAGGTCTTGTATGTATGTATATGTGTGAGAACTTCGGCTCAACCCGTGTACAGGTCATGACCTCATTGTGTTCCCTGGTAGGGACCCAGACACTCTTGTGGCAGGCCAGGAAGGACAGAGTCTGTGTTATTCTTCCCCGCTACCTGTCAACCATATTTCACTGCTCCGTGACCTTCACCAGCTCCCTACTCAGCAGGCAAGTGTCCAGCTCCCCCTGAAACTCTCGGCCTGGGCTCCTCAGTGCCATGGATCCCCAAAACTCCTCTCAAACCTGACCTAACCTCACCATCATATATCTGCCCTACAGCACCATTTTCCATCTTTACAGACACTGCTTCCAATTCTTTTCATCAAACACAGCCCTGACTTCAAGTCACAAAGGCTTCTAAGCCCCTCATTCTTCCTGTCCAGACACTGACCCATACCGATGTCCTTGTCCAGCTGACCCACTGCAGATTCACATTGTCAACTTCTGCTTAGCTTAGCTCACAACTTTGTTAAGGAGTCTTTCCTTTTAGTCTTCAGGAACTTTTTGTAGGTTAGTTCAACAATGCTTCCTAGGTTGTAAGTAAGTAAAGTTTATTTATATAGCACTTTTTAAGACAACAAGCTATTACAAAGTGCTTCACATGAGAATATAAAAGCATATCAAACACAGCAATATAACAATATAAAAGAGTATCAAACAAAACAACATATTACACACGAACATTACCCATATGCCTGTCTAAACAGATGTGTTTTAAGCTGTTCTTAAGCTGTGTTTTAGCAATTGTTGGTTGCACTGCATTAATGTGCACAATGCAAAAGTCTTATAGGTGTTCTCAACTATCTTTTCCTTATTGCTAAAAAAAAAAGATAGTGGTTTTGTGGCCATCCTGTGATCAGGATTTATCAAGCCTTGGAGGGCTGTGTGCAAGAACCAAGAATTTAGCTTGTTCCATTATGAGATAAAGGCCAGATGAGGAAGGAACACAGCCCAAACTACCTGTCATTCGTTATCATAAATGTGGTATTAAATGTGGAGATAAGCGATGAAAGAAGAAGGAGGCACGGCGCTGGGGATTACTGATGCACGGGCGGGTGTGTGTTGTAAGCAGACAGATGGTGCAGTCCAGCTCTGCTCTGCCTGATCCCCCTGACAGCTGCACTAGATCCTCGATGGAGGTGAGGTTGGAATCGTTGTCGAACTTGGAGTACATCATGTCTTTCCACTGGAAATGCTGACCTTGTGTTTGTGTGTATGTCTGTGTGTGTGTGTGTGAGTGCATCTATTTTCATGGTAAAGTGATGCAGGGCAGGCGGCATGACTGGTGGCAGTGGGGAGTAATTGTGATTGAGAGCATTACTTCTACACACACACACACACACACACACACACACACACACACACACACACACACACACACACACACACACACACACACACACACATATATTCATAGGCTCTCCCATGGGTCATTCTGACACTGTCCAGATAAAGAAAGAGACTGATGGTTATGTGGACTTGTGGAAAGAGAGAAAAAGGATGTGTGTATGTGTGTAAGTGTTTGTGTGGTATATATTTATTTTTGTTTAGCCTTTGCGTGTTAACATGTTTGCCAAACTTCTAAATTGTGTGTGAAGGCGAGATTTGTGAAGTATGATAAGCTTTTTTTTCAGTGTTTCGGATTTCAGCAGAAATCTGAAGGAATGGTTAAAAAAACACTGCCTTCCTTTAAGTTAGTATGCATGCTTGATTTGAGTATCTTATGTTTTCTATGCAAAACGTCTGTTTTCTCTTTAACTAATATTCCAGTGAAATTATTCATGAAGTTATAGTGAGATTTAGTGAGGTTATTTTTCCCACATAAAGTAAAGACAGTGTATCAAAGTGTAATGATTTGTGCTGTAAAGATCAAGACAACAAAAAAAATGTTGCTCAATGTATTTTTATATTTTGATAAGCAGCTCAACTGTCACTTTTGGTTAATCATCATGATGTGATTTCCCAGCTAATCTATGTGGTTATTTCCCCAAAAGAGGCTGCATGCCTCCAACATGGAGGCGGACACACTCTTCAAACTGCACTTTGAGATTTGGCAGTAGAACAGCAGTGTACTTACAAAGCTCTTCCTGTTTGTGTTTACTTACTGTTACAGCACTGCTATATCGAAAGATTGCACTGTGGGAGACTTGTGGGTCTTTCTGTAATAGTGAGGCTATGGAAGGTGTCACCCAGGTTCACACAAGGTCCTAGGCCAACTGTGTGCCAGTCTGTTGTTCCTCGGTGCTCTATGTTGCGCCGCCCTGACCTGCCGTATGCTTTTGCCCACAGGGGAACCCTGTCGGAGGGGCGTGTGCTTGCGTGCGTAGGCCCCTGAGCCCCGGCCCCTGTGTGGTCTGCCTGTATGTGTATGTGTGTGGTCTTCCCGGCCCCCTGCTCATCTGTCCGAGGCCTGCTAACGGCCTGCCCAATGACCACGGCTGTTTACTTTACTTCTGTCTGCACCAACTGAACTCTGATCGCCCGCTTCCTCCAGCTGGGGCAAATCAGGCTCCAGCTCCAACTCTCAGCAGCCCATGGAGAGGCCCCAGAATACGGGACAAGACGGGACATTGGGTCCTGGTGGATTAAGACACCTTCAGATCCACCCACATATCCCAATTCTGCTTTCATATCCGCTCTTGTTCCCAACTTCTCGGTGACTGGTAGCCATACTCAGGCATATGGTTGCTGCAAGGCAAAGCTGCCTGTAATTATGCTGTCAGAGGCCTGTCCTCATTGGCCAGGATAATTGGTCTCTCTGTAACCGTCAGTATCAGGAACATTTCAGTCTCTCTCATCAGTGGAAACAGACAGACTGGCAACTCACCCAGATGCAGACATTCAGATGTTGGAGGTAATCGTTGCTTTTTCGAAAATATGAGCCTGAAGATGTTGCCATTATTGAGGGTAGTTGTTCTGACAACTAGAAGAGAGACAAATATTCTAGTTTTTCAGTATGTATATGTATTTTTTTTTTATCCACTTCAGTATTATATATCGCTACAATTGAGCATGAAATTGGTTAGAAATGTATGCTTAGATTTGGTGCTACACTGTGTCTGCTGTATAAAATGTTCTTTTCCCCCGTTTTTATTCTCTCATCCACCTCTATACACAGAAAGTCCAAAGGTTTGCATTTATTAACCTATTTACAGTGAAGGTCAAAGAGTTAAATGCCCAAGTGTGCCACTATACACAGGGCATATGATCCTACATAAATCCACAGAGTAATGAGGTGGAAGAGCGACATACCTGCCCCCCTCCCCCTCCCCTTTTTCTCGTCTTCCCCTGTCTGTGGTAATTCCTCTTATTAAGGATGGATTGGTGTTGAGTGCGTATGCACGAGTGTTGAACTATAGGTCCTGGTTTAGGAACTGGATAGAAGACAATCAGGGGGAGGCTGGTAGTGTTTAAGACCTGTGTTTGGCCAGGGAAGCCAGGAAAGGCCCTCTGGGGTCACCCTCTACTGCTTTACAAATTGAGGGCTATGCCGGCAGGCGCCAAGGCAGAGCCGAATGAGCGAGCCTGCTGACCTGTGACCCTGGTCGAGCCCTTGCGCAGGAGCCCTTGTAACCCAGGAGAGGCGACCATTGACATCTGGGGGTCAAATTCCTCATCTTCCTCCTCCAAGGCTGCAGGGGATTCCTGGGTCTTCCAGCATCCATCCTGCACAAATTAGATTTAGCACAGGCCATTCCAAAAATAAACAGCTGGCTGAAGCATATATTTATTCTGATCCTAGTGTTAAATAAAATGATTTGTTTGAGGAGGCAGCTTTACAGACACAAAAGAGGAGCAGGAATAATGATTTGGTTGTGAATTTTGTTTAAGAAAAGCATCAGGCAATCTCTAGAACTTCCTGAGGATTTTCATGAATATACTGGCATCACTGAGTCCTGAATTAGAGTGGAATTATGCTGTACTAAAACAAAACATGATATCCTTGAGTTAAAAGGCCTTCATGGAATCACTTATTTCTGGGAAACTGAACTACTGACTCATCAGAGGATGCTGTCATAATCTACAAACAAGCTTTCTTACATTTTATGATCATTTTCAGATTTTGTACATTTGAAAATATGTTTATTGTGCCACCGAATAAAAAAGAAAAAAAAATACTCAATTTCAAAATTTGTGTGAGGGAACCTTTTTTTTCCACATTTAAAGGCCACCACTTCTCAGCATTGGCTGTCTCCAGCTTGCTTTCTTCTCATTATGTATAGAGTGTGTGCAACCAGAACTCTGACTTTCCATGTACAGCAGATCTGTCTGTAATGTAACCTTTCCTAACATTTCATATGTGGGTAATTCCTGACAGCTTAGATCCTGTAAAAACACACCGGTGCACCCACACCCTAACAGACAGACTCCATCTTGACGTGCCAGCCTGAAGATTTCGCCATCGGCTGCATCGGCGTTGGTGTCACCAGGCTCCCGTCGACCCTTAATGTAAACATCTTCCCACCTCTAAAGCTCCTTCCATGTTCTGCTCTCTGGCGACTGCTGCTTAATAGTAATTGCTTCAGGAAGTATGATCACCATGGTTCAGGGGCTTCCTAATTCTATCAGAGGCCAAAAGGAGGGTTTTTTGGGAAGCCGGGGTAATACGGTACACAAACTTAGAGAAATAATCACTCTGCGAGAGGCAGAGATAAAACAGGGAAAATAAAAGGAAGCGTACGTTTTGGGATCAAATACATGTGACCTCATTATTAGACTCCGAAGGATTGTCACAGTCATTTTAGCACAGAAACCATTTGTGATGTTGTCAAAGGAAATTTACGTGCAGTGGCATGGGAACAATTCAAATTACAGATTGCATCCTATTGTAAATAGCTGATGCTTTTATTGCACGCTTAAATTTAGAGAGTAACAATCATAGGTCATAACTTCCAAAGCAGAACGTAATGAATCACTACTGCTGTTATTTAGCCAATATATAGTCTCCAGTGGGCCTTTCATTGCTCCTCTGGATGAATAAAAAGCCTACGTAGCCTTTAATTAAGTAGTCTAAATTCTAAATAGCAGGGGGGATTACAGGTAAATATGCTATGTTAACAGGTGAGACTGAAGATTTTTTTGTTTTGTAATGCAAAACCATGTATTTGGTCAGATGTGTGCGTGTGTGGCCAGCTGGGGCACATGGCTCCTGACACCCACGAAATGAAGAGGCCAAGGGGTGCTGAGAATTTCCTCCACAGGTCTCTGAGCATGTCTACATGCATGGTTAAACCTCACCACTGGAAACACATCCTGCCCCATCACGTCACCCTCTGGCCAAAGCCCTCCTGGACTGCAGCGTTTCCCATGGTTGACAGTGACACAGACAGCAAGAGGTGTCAGACCGCAGCCCTTCCTCATATATATATATATATATAT
>VURO01046234.1:0-13793 GCA_015108175.1 Pelvicachromis taeniatus | reverse complement strand
CTATTGCGAGATCCCGCAAAGGTTTTGCGAGATCTCGCAAAAGTTCATCTTAATTTTTTTTTTCTCCCATGTCCCTTGCGGGGCTCCGTAGAAACAGGCCTCACTTGGCCGTGGAACTGCTTTCACATCTTGATTTGAATCGAAGGCCACTGTGGCGACATACAAAGGCAAAAATTACACAAATTGTACGACTTTCCAAATACCTAACTGTAGCACCGAGTGCCTTCAACCCTTTTCGGGGGCTATAGCGTAAACCTTCAGGGGACCTAATCCCTCACTTTTTGAAAAGTAGGGAGGAAAAGTGCCGTTCCAGTTTGTACTTGTTTTCCACGTCCGAGTTGTATCTTTTCCATTGTCAAATGTCTATCACTTGTGGGGATGTTTATGGCGTAATGCTGCCTTAAAGATAACATTCCAGCCTCCAATATCCTGTTTAAGTGTGCGCATGAAATTACCATGCAAACACCAGTGTGCCTCATGGCTGAGTGAGCTAAGAAGCTTTGTGAGGAACTGAGCTGCCAAATCAATATTAGCATTCCTCTGTCAGCACCTCGGTCCGTGTATGATGATGTCACTCTTCCCAGTGTCAGGGTTTTAGGGCAAAAAGGCATTTTGACACTTACAGCAACCAACTTGTGCATAAAAATTGCAACAGCGCACTGATAAATGTATCATTCAAAAGACTTAAAATGTTTCAAAACTAGCCTTCATTGACATGGAACGAAATTCTCAGGGCTAAAAGGTCAATCAGCATGTTCTTTCCATACACACCTGTCAAAAATAGAGGTTGTTTAAAAGCATGTAAATAATATGAACTGTGTTGCCCGAGGCCAGGACAGAGTGACTGCAATTAGACCGCAACCTGTGTAAATGAAACTGTGAAATAAATAGACACACGTACAGTAGATTATGCACACATGCACGTGCATGCTTCGTACCAGTGACATCTCCTGGCTTTCCCCCCCTTATAGATTGGAACTTTTACGACACAGCATGGTGAATTCTTCTTGGAACCCCTTTTAAACGCTGCGGGGGAGGAATACGATGAAGAACACAACAAACCTCATCTCGTCTATCGACACGAGAGGAAAAGAAACATCTCAAAAACTGACAACAATGGAGAGCCCTGTGCTGCCTCAGGTAATAGACTGCCTAAGTATTCTACCTGTAACCACAGTCTGTCTGACTTTCACCCACAAACACTTACCTCCTTATCTCCTGAATTTATTTTCTGAACCGTGGCAATAAACATTGCCCTAAAATGTAAATTATACTCAGTCACGATCTTTGGCTTGCAGATTTCAGCCTTGATTAGTGGCTGTTACATGTGCACTGCATGGTGGTTTCATGCCTCCTCTACTGGAACATTTGATGAGGCCTATAGCAGGTCTATAGCAGGAGCTCAGAGGGTAGGTGCGATAACTTTTTAGTTTGCAGTTGAAAAGAACTGGGGAGGTTTTCCACTTGGGAGGCTGCTGGAAAGTTCCCCCAATTTCATTTGAATTTTTATGGTTGAGGCCCTGCGGGTGGTGGAGAGGCCCTCGTGAAAAAAGCAGGGTGACTGAGTGAAGTTCACCTCGATGGAAGACCTTAAAGTTGTCCTCACGAGGATCTCCAAGGGGGGCCTTTGTTGAGTGACGCGATAAATCTTTTATATGCAGACTGCTTGATTTGTTTGTTGTCTGAACGCAGCCATTGTCGCCCGGTGGTGGCCTTTGTGTGTGGTTAAAAAAACTTGGACAGGCCAACGCCGCCTCAATATGCTCAACCCTTTCACTCGCTCAGTCTGTGTGAGGCAAACAGAGACCGAGTGTTTGCTGAAAGCTTTGTGTATTAACCCCCTGACTTTTAATGTTTTAAGAACATCCATTTCCACTATTCACTTTAAGTGCTTAAACCAGTTTAATGTCTAGTTAACATGAAATGAGAAGCATCCTGAAATAGCGTCTCATGACCTCTACTGTGAAATAAAATCCTTTTGTTCAGTGTACAGCAGAAGGTAGCTGGGATGTAGGTGTGTAAAGTGTTCGAGACACCTGCGGGGCCTCATCAAAGGATAGCAAGTAAACAATGAGCAAGGGATTAAAAGAAGCAGTGGGCCTGGGTTAGGACTGTGAGGTGTCCCCAGATTGTGCCATTATCACAACGGACAATCTCCACATGTTGTGAAAAATTGGCTCTTTGAAGGCTTTACTGAGCACAGACTGATAGGCCTGTCCTGTCTTTTTATGCAGTGCAGGTTACATATAAACACTAAATTGACGCGTGTCGTCCTGCTTCCAGAACACTTGCAGTTCTTTCTCCTGGTCTTTGGGCATTTTCCTTTTGGCTTTGGATTCAACCTTTTTTTTTTTTTTTTGCAGCATTTCTGCACATTGATGTCTCAGAAGGCAAATTGTCTACTTAATTTTCGTCATCAGACTAAACTGACTTCTAAATATGGTAAAATAAATGTCAACATGCTCGGGCTGTCAACTTGTCATCGTGTTTAAAAAACTGGAAAGCTTTATTATTGGATTAGAGGGGAGCATAGGCGTCACACGAGACCACATTTGAAACATTTCAGGATGAGCCAAGTCTAAAACAGATATTTTCATTTTGTTTTCAGTTAAAAAGCATTTCAGTTGTTTGCTTACTATCCACAGACTCTGATTCACAGCAAGAAGCACGTAAATCCCCCCCCCCCCAAAAAAAACCTTAGCAAGAGAGCCGATTCCACTCTCCTTTCTTTTTGAACAGCTCTAAAGGGACTCTCTGTCAAGGTCAAAGCGATCTTATGACTCTTTTCCATATATGTCTTTTTGTGGCCACACAGACAAGCGCTGATGGCTAACCAGGCAGCCACTCTGATGTGTAAAAAAAAATAGACATATGGTGATTTTATTCTTTATTCACCCCCCCCTTTTTTTTTTTTGCTGTTCCCTGAAGCAAAACATATTTTTGAAAATGATAAAGATGAAACAAACTGTGCTTTATCAAACACACCTTCAGGAAACAACACGTGTATCAGCAGAAGGATAGCTCTGGTAAGATAACAGTTTCCTTTAGAAATGCTGGCTCAGAATACCTCCCTCGTGCACGGCGCAGTGTGCCAGAACAACGGAGGCTTCTGTATCTGCTGTCTTAAGACAAGTAAGAGTTTCAACGAAAAAGGAAAGAAAAAAAATATGCTGAAAGGAGACGAAATAGAAAAATTTCACAAAGACGACGCTCTGTTTTGAGCTTTGAGCTTGTCCGACGTGTACAAATACTTGACTTACCGTATTCATACTTACGCTGTCACTGCTTGTGAGATGTCAGGTGTAGAAGTGGACTGATAAGATCAAAGTGTTACCTTGATGGAAAATGACATTTTGTTATTTTAACAGTCAGGACACGACTTTATACCTGTCTTCAGCTGCTTTTCTTCACGACATGTGCTCATGCTCTGTTGATAAAGCGAGAGGGTGTTATTGTAATGCTGTGTTGAATGGATGGAGGTTTATATGACATTTTTAAATGTAAATTCACCCTACCACTGATGCCAGTGTCTTTGATGGACATTGCTTGCAGCTGTATCAGTTTCCTTGCTCTGTCAGCCAACCTGGGTGGCTTTCCTGCTGTTTAGAATACCTTTACTTGAGTAGATAGCTGTTGAGTGGGTGAATAATGTTTTAAAGTCACAAAGTGCCTTGTTGTGCCTTGCTCTGAATTTTAAAAGCATAGAGGGAGTAAAGCGTAACAGGCTCAAACCACAACATGGCTTTGGCCCCTAATGACACATTCTACGGGGTATCAGTCTTTTGGCTTGCATGTGAATCTCCGTGTCATCCTTTGATAGAGATAAGCGCAGAAATGAGGGTGGCTGCAGGTAGGGGTAGATTCTTCTGTTGCTCTGCTCACTTTGCTTCTTAAAAATCCATGTGGGGACAAGCTTAAGGCGAAGGGTAACGAGAATTGCAAAGAATCTCTTTCACCAAGCCACTGGCTGCAAGTCCAGAGCTGTGGGGTGTCATATTTTGTCTGAATTAGAAACAGCGAAAAGACTAAAAGACAGCTTGACAACCAAACTGAAATCCAACTACCCGAAGTCCTGTTCCAGCGTCAGCTCTCAAGCAGCTTGCCTGATTTCTTGATGGGTAACCGAGGGGCAGCTTGGAGACCGAATTGCCTGGCTTTGATGCGACAATACTTGGCACAGATGGCATCTGTGCCCCCTGACCCTTAACACAATCAACGTATAGGATTCCCCTCTCGGTGCCCACTGTGTATACATGGTAGCTCAAATGCTAGCATCAGGTTTTTGGTCAATGGGTTCATTTACATGGAAAAATGTCCTCCCCCGCCTGTGGTTTGAACTAGCCGACTTGAATCGGTGCCTGCCCTCCCTTTGCGCTTTCATGTATGTGAATGGAGGCACTTGTTGATTGTGACCTCACTTCCCTCTTTGTTTGGAGTCACTCACTGGATGAGTTGATGTGACCTTGAACTTTTCCCTCCTAGAGGTGCGTGGATTCTGGGCTTGGCGGCTTGTTTGCTGGGCCTTGCTTGGAACTATGTATGCATTAAACCCTTTGTTTTCCTCTTAAGCACGGCTCTTGACAGGGGTCAGGAAAGGTGGTCAGCTAGGGTGTGATGGGTGAACAGCAATTACTCTGTCATCTTTGCCATCTTTCTTTGGATTGTGTGGAACTTCTGGGTGTCACGTGGCTCCAAAGGGCTTAGGCTTATTCTGTGGCCTTATGGCCCTTGCACTGACTCAACCTCCTGCATTCCAGGAAGTACCTATTGTGACAAAGAATTTTTAAAAAAGAGTTTGTTTTGGGGCTTTTGTGTTCGTGTGTAAATGTGGTTTGGTTGTGAATGTGTGTTTGTGAAAGTGCATGTCATCTCCTTGGCCTGTCAGTGGACGAAGTGTCCCACTGAGTGCTCAGAATTGCTGAGCAGGAGCAGAGAGGAGTGGGGAAACTAACTTCTTTCTTTGTAAGTTTGAGCAGTTCTGGCCTGCACTGCATGCGCCTGTCTGTCTTGCTTCAGAGCTTGGCAGTGGCCCTTGCCTTTTCTCAAGCTCCCACTGCCTGCTTTTCTTTTTTTACACCTGCTTCTATAAAGTAGCTTTCTTACTAACTGCATTGCTGTTGGCCCTCATTTGAAAAAGACTCATTTCTCTTGTCTCTTTGAATGCCAGTTGAATTTTTTTGTCCTTTGAATAACTGGGATGTAAATGCTAGCCTTAAAATGTGTCAAATGAGTCTTAAAAAAAAACCCATGCATTGATTGCGAGTTTGAGCCACCACATGTGTGTATTAGTGTGTAATGAGTGAGTTTTCCCTTCAGGTAGGATGCTCTGTCGAGTTGCTGCCTCAAATTTCATAACACTCCATGACAGATAATGCAAGCAGCTAATAATTTGGTCCATTGCACTCGCTGATTTTAGGATAACAGATACGCTGGACAGGGCTGAGTGGGGCTGGGTACACACACAGTCTGTAACTTTAATAGCTGCCATGTGCCTACCCTGAGGCCACAGCCCTATTGAACCCAGTGTGTTGGGTGTGTTGCTCAGATTCCAGCTTGAGCTATTTTCTGCCACTGAATACTGTCTGGGCATTCTTAACCGACTTGAGCTTATTCAAACAACTCGAGTGACAGTGACCGACTGCATGGTAGCATGGATGACGGAAGAGCAACAGTTTCCCACTAAGGGCAAGCCCAAGAGTTGACCGGGAAATCATCAGTGACATGGCCATGGCTGCTTACCATCATAGAGACCAGACATCCTTCAAAAACACACTTTTTTAATGTAAAGATCAATTATGGTTCAGTATCTAAAGTAGGGGTTTCTTTTAAAATATGGCAGACGTAATTAAGTCATCCATACAGATTGTCTTGGAGTAAAATCAATCTCCATAACGACGAAAAGACAAATGAGACCTTGTATGTGTTCTCCTTATCAGATAGAATTTTAACATTATGTATGAACATGTCATTGCATAAAAGTGCTTCACAGGTGATGTGAGAAAAGAAACTGATGTCAGTACTATAACACTGACTTTTTTAACCTCCTAAGACCCGAACTCGTTCATTTGCATGCATTTTTTATTTCTCTTTGATATTTGGGCTGATTGGGACCTGATGAATGTAAAAACAAAGAACCCGATTTTTGTTTCTGAGAAAAATGAGAGTCACATATGAGGACATTCTTTTAAAATTTTGATCAAACAGTGGCAGTATAATGTCCTCGTGAGAAGATTTCAGGCCCTTGTAGAGCAAAATGTTGTATTTTGGTTTAAACAACCCAAAATGTGACGTCCACATATGTGGACGCCCAGGTCCTAGGAGGTTAAGGCAGCATTGAGGTTGATGCTGCTCTTCAGGAATGCGTTTCACCAAACCTGAAGGGATTAGATCCTGTTTAATTTGCTGCTTTGCATTTTGTTAGCATCATGTGTGTGTAAATCTCCGATTGGGCTGGTTTCGTGTACCTGTGTACATACATGCGTAAAAGCACGATTGGTATGGCCTTCACTCATGCAAAATGTTGCCAATATTTGTCCCCACCTTAAAATATATTGCCCCTTTTTTCATACAATAATTTACTGAAGGACAGGAAAGGATCGAGAACATAGTGCTCATTGTTAATGTCCTTGATCATGAACTTGGACTTGTTCGGTGTTATTGTATATACAACATTGTATATGATGTGTATGTTGTGTTTACTTGCTTGTTTTGTATGTCAGTACAAGCAGAAACTATTTATTTGTTTAGAATGACTAAATCTTCCCATCTCTTGACCAGGTCACTTTTTAAAAAGGATTTTTAATCTTAATGGGACTTTTATTTGCATAAAAGAATAATATTATTAGAGACTTTTCATCAAATCTTTGACACATTTAGAAGAGCTTTAGACAACCATGTATTTGCTCTTTGTTGGCACTTCCTTATAAAATGGCAACATCTTTCCTATAAACTATTGACTCAGTCTTCCAGATGTAGCCAAATTACTGAAAGATCTGAAGACATGGGTATTCAACAAAGAGGAGGGGTTGCTTCTTACGTATCCCAATCCAAACATTTTCAATTGAATTCAAATGGTATCCATAAGGATTTAATCTCATTTGGATGAGCCTCTTTAAACTAGACATCAGGAGTATCTTAGTTTGGCTTAGATAACGCTCCAGGCTAGCACACGTCACCAATTCTGATCCACAAGCAGTGTTTCGTCATTTGCAGAGGTCTGCAACTGACCACTATGCTGTCTTTGTCTCTGAACTAAAAATATCACCTGAATGGACTTCAAGTGTACAAAGACCATACTTCCAGTGATGTCGACAGCTACGCCACTTCACTTTTAAAAGCCTTCTTCAGCAGAAACAATTACCTGCCTTACTTCTCCACTGTCTAGCCACAGAATTGCACTTAATTGTGCCCCTGTCTGCAGTGGTTTCAAAGTTTTTCCCCTCTGAACTTTTATTCCAATAACCACGCTGTCAGAGTGCTAGCAGGCACTACCTGTACTCATTGGAAAGTGTACTGTCTGTTTAATGTGTAGCCAAAGATGACAAAGATGATAACTCTCAGTAGGCCAGCAAAACATAGTAAAACAATGCTTATTAGTTCAACTACGTATATGTGTTGGTTCTTGGCATGTGTCATGATAGAGCTTCTCTTTGATATATGTTAAAATCCCACTGAGCTCCTTTTGGACAGGCTGGTGTACGTAGATGAACTCAATCTAATAGACTATGCAACAGCAAGATATTTCCACGCTTTAATGTTTATGGATTAATGTAAATAAATGCTTAACTGTTAACATATGTGGCCATTCAACCCCAATCAAAATGTCTAAATAGGTTTAAAAGTGTTCAGTCATTGTGTGGGATATTTTGTCTGCAATTATTCGTGGCATTGAGTGAATACATAAACAGGGTAATGTTCATTGTTTTGATTGTCTTTTGGCACAGTGATATGAAGATTTGCACGTCCACAAGTCAATTAGGTGTTGGAACAGAGAAGTGAGCGTGTTGTGTTGGTCCGTTTTAGCTATGTGTACATTGGAATCGACCAGATTATACGTTAGAAATGCTTACACTCATGCCACGCAGGGCCCCTTTTTAATGTTCCCGGTTATGAGAAAACTCTGAAGTTCTATTTTATTGGCTGATGCTTATGACATTTTTCCAAGTGCAAAAAGACAAAATATCTGTCAGGTTCTTTTTGGTAGTAAATTCCAACATGTAGAGCCCAGAGACATAAAGACATTCTGTGGCTGGTTTTTCCAGTGCCCAGTGGGTGATGTAATGTCTCTGTGCGTACAGCGGGTCAGTCACCCCTGTCTTCTCATGGTGTAAGTAGCAGCTCACTACCTAGCGAGAGGGGGATTTCAACCTAAGGCGATTTGGGAAGGTTGTGTGTGGCTAATCTGCACTGATTCAAAGGCTATTATAGCAGAGACAATATTTTCACCTCCTTCTCTTTTTTTTTTTCTTCCATCACACACTTGCTTACTCCGAGTCTTAACACCAATTTCTGAGGATGGAGAGATACTTCTCTATGCTTTGATAATCCCTTTGATGTCAGACTGTGTGCAGCGATGAGTCTGTTTAAGGGGTTTAGTGCGGTGGGTTTTGGCCTTTGAGACTTTTCTTTCCCTGGAAAATACAAAGCTCCGTGCTGGCCCAGCTGCCCGGGCTGCGTGCACGGGCACAGACCGGCTTGGCGCTGACTTGGATGCTGGTTCTGGCATGGGGTTGGGCCTCACGGCGGCAAGAGCTGTGGGCCATTGTGCCAGGGAGTCACGCTTCGCCTCGTGTGCCCACTGGGGGCATCGCTTGAATACTCACGGAGCACTGAATGAGTTTTCCTTTCTCTTTTTTTCCCCTAATCTAACAGTTACACACAATCTGTCTCTGTGTGACTGTCTGGAAAGATTGAGTTTGCAGAACACAATGGAAGTCTTCACTGTAATCGGGTTATCCAAAGTTGAGGAGGATGACGGATTCCAAACTATGCTTGGATCGTAATCACTAGTGGTCTTACTTAAAGTAATTACTTGGTCAGTGATATTTTTTTTTAGTGACTTTTGCTACATTGTGTGGCTTTTGTGGCTTGGTTTAATGGAGGTTAAAGAAGAATAGTACACGTATTTGTCCAAACATTTTGTAAAAATGATAGCAATTTGAGTTTTTGACTGCTTAGCTATTTCATCAGTGGCTCCTGATATTCATGAATCCATGACTCTTATCTTTGATCGTTGTCCTCCCCCCCCCGCCCGCCTGGCACACGTTAAATCAATCTTTCCTCTGCAGCGCGACAGGTGAAACTGCTTCCAGCAAACTTTCTTACACTATATCATGTACATGTGCCAAAGCAACAGTGGAAATCAGGAGAGCATAATGACCTGCATGCTGTAGTCCTGGACCTCTCACAAATGCAGTGTAAAGTTACACGGTGCTGATTGAGTGCTTAAGCCTTTTGATGTTCATACTCGATACATACAGTTTATCTGACCATGCGCTGCTCATCATTTTCAGTCAGGAGAATTTGGGGACATTGCAGAAAACAAAATCAACCCTTTTTTGTGATTTGGATTATTCCTGTGCTGTGACTGGGAAACCTTTTTCCACTCTGTTTTTTTTTTATTAATGTGCAATTAACGCTGCTACATTTTTAAATACAGCAAGTTTTTCTTGCCTTGCCTCTAATAATACAGGCAATCGGTCTGTGTCTCTGCCTCTGTGTTCCTCTTTTAACTTCACTCTGTCATGATAATGGAATCTACCGTTTGTAGCCAGCACAACACGTGCGCTTCAGCTGAGAGAAGTGAGCCATTTGAGTGCTCACAGTGTATGGCTGTCATCCTGGATCTGAGGCTGCTGTTGGAGGCCGCGTATGAATGGAACTGTTTCAGTGTTAATGTGTTCCTTTCACCACGATTGTAACAATTTACCAAAATAACACACTGACTGGGGTATCCATCCAGAGTGGAATCATTTGAGGATTTTTACATACCTCTGCGTGGCATAAACGGAGCCTAGTCTCTGTGACTCAGTAAAGTGCTGTTAAGGGATTTCCTGGTTTGTGTGCTTTCGTTTGAGACAGGAGAATCCAGATTGCCTGAGGTAAAACATAGGCTCAAAGCTCACATGTGACTCTGTGTCTCTGGGTTCAACTGCTTTCCTGAACACTTGAATGAGACGGTTTATGGCAGGTGTCTGCCACAGAAGTCCAGTTATGTAACTGGAATTACGCTGAGCCAGAATGTAGCTTGCTCTCTTATGAAACACCTTATGACGTTAAGTAGTCCGTTAAAAAAAAGGCTAATTACCGCTGAAGAATATTTTCTTTCTTAAACAGAGAGCTTGAAGAAGCCAGCCTCTTCTGAGATGAGAGCGACTATGAGAGAGGAGCTAGAATCTCTCCGAGCCACAGCAGAGGACCAACGCATGCATGAGACCAACTCCACCAGCCCACACCCAAGATCGCCACGCAGGCGCAAGCGTTTCCTGTCCTATCCTCGCTACGTTGAGCTGATGGTGACGGCAGATGCCAAAATGGTGCGTCACCATGGACGCAATCTAGAGCACTACATTCTAACAATCATGTCAGTAGTAAGTAAAATAATGTTTCTAATTTTCTTTCAGTGTTTAAATGTGTTTTTGCTCGGTATTATTTGCTGGGCTTGCCTTCCTGTATAAACATATCTACATTACTCTTTATGCTCACCTGTGTTGGGATTACGTGCTACTGTAAGGTCTTTAACATAAGATGGAACTAGTTGCTCAAGACCTTGTATGTGAGGAGACGGGTCTTAAAATCAACTGTTAAACCAATTTAACCACTGGTTTATTAAACATCAATGAGTGAAAGATTTACAGGTTTATTTAAAATACTGAAAAGTAACAAAAATAGGGTAAGCGTTTGCCCAGTGTAAACTGCAGTCCAGGTCTGTGTTTTTATAGTCTCAGATTTTACTGTTTGGCATTTTTGGTTGTTAACCCCAATGTAACCTCAGCATACTTCTGCATAAGCCAAACAACAGCAGCTTGACCTCTTTATGAGTCCTGCTTTTGACTGTGAAGGAAGGCTGGCAATTAAGCCAGTGACACTGTGATGGACTGGGTAGTAAAAACGTCTCAGCTCAGGACGGGTTATTAATTGAACTGTGTCTAGTATTTGCTGTCTCTTTACACCATAACAGGCAAAAAGTTTGAAACACTCATTTACTTGCAGAGGAGTAATGATTGTTAGTGGAGTGTCCTTAAGCAAAGGTTGCTGGAGTGTAGTGGGTGTTGCATTGGCCAGTTTTTATTGCAAAGCTCGACAGCAAATCATGTTTATGTCTGCAGACCCAGGGGGCAGCCATACACATACGCATCCTTTTTTCCCTGTCGTCTTTCAAATGGTTACATTTGCTCTGCTTTTGCCACAATATATCCAAACTTAACATTTTATTTCCTATTGGTCATGCCGATAAACTGTATAGATATGAGGCCTGAGAGAGAGAGAGCGAGAGAGTATGTCTTACTTTTATTTAAGAAGGTAGCTTTCAACCGTGTAAAAAATGTTTGCACATGTAGCAAAATATAAATTCAAAGGAGTCCAAAATTTTATGGTTAAAAGGAAAAAAAAAGTTTGAAAAATTTTTTACTGTTTAATATCAACAACACTGGCTCGTGAACACATTTTGCAGTTCTGCGTGGTGTTGTCCCCCTCGCTTCTGGCTGTTAGACTGATCGCATGATGACATAAACAGGAGGTGAGAGGCTAATGAGCGGGGTCATGTGTCACCGTTGGATGACGTGCATACAAAGACAGCTTCGTCTTTTTTCCCAACCTGGGCAAGCCTGGGCTATGTTTACTTCCCTCTGTGTTACGATGAGCTAAATGTTTATAGTAACTAATAAGTTACTGTCATGAGGCTGTACTCAGTTTCGGGGGACTGCCGACTGACCGGGTGCACGACAAATGCGAGAGTCACAGAGGAGAAAAGAGTTTTGCTGCCCTCACAGAGGGGCTGCTTCACATTTGTAGCTAGGTCATGTTTCCTTCTGTTCTTTTTCTTTTCTATGGTCTTCTTGGGGGTGGGGGGTGGGGGTGTAATTGGTTTAAATACTCTGTTGATTAAACTTACCCTCAAGGAGGCACTTTGTGCTTTGTGCTGCTGCTATTTTGATTAAACCAAAATAGAGCTTAGCTAAAAGAGCCTTGACTGTGTGTTCCCATTCCAAGTATTTTAACTAATACATGGCTCTAGCTGTGCTTTGACTCAGGTTAGTGGTGGTTTGCATTTTTTTTTGTCTCTGTGTTTTGTCTTTGTTACAGGTAGCAGCGGTGTACAGAGACCCCAGCATAGGAAACCTCATCAGCATCAAGATTGTCAAGCTTGTCATCATCCACAATGAACAGGTGAGTACGGGGTCTTGAGTGCTTCGTGTATGCAGGTCATGTGCGCGTGGCTGACGTCATTGCAGGTGTCTTTGGCTTGGCTTTTTTTTTTTCTCTGTGGGGGAGGACGCTGTCTTTCTTGTCGGGCTTAATTCTCAAGAGAAGTCTATGTGGATAGAAATCATACTGTACTAAGGCTGCTAGCCACCTGCAAATGAAATGCTCTGTTATCAGTTTTTGAGTACGTAGGCATTTTCTTTGGTTAGTTTTGGTGACGGTGAGATTTTCCTAACTACTTCTGTTACTGAAAGCACCATGAGAAAGAACATGCAGGAAGTCATTTAAAAATGACCAATCCATGTCCTTATTTCCAAAAATCCAGTACCTAAATCTTTAGTCCAACTATTATAATGATAATGGACAAAAAAAATAAGACATTAAGACAGGCTGACATATTAAAGATTCTTTTAACACGATCTTCTAATATGCAACCATAATTTAAAAGGGTTACTGGATGTAAGCCCAGTTTGTTGGTCTCAACCCAACTGCTGTTTCACCCAAAACAGGAAGGTCCCACTGTGAGCTTCAACGCTGCCACCACCCTGCACAACTTCTGTGTTTGGCAGCAGAGCCATAACGTCCAGGACGACAGCCATCCTTCTCACCACGACACTGCGCTCCTCATAACCAGGTATCTGCCCTCACCTCCTTTTCGAAAGCAAGTTGCTCAAGCACACTGCCCTGTTCAGAAGGGATTTATAGGATGGTGTTTTTTCTTTTTCACAGGGAAGACATCTGCCGCGCTAAAGACAAATGTGACACATTAGGTAAAATATTGCCTTTTCATCCAAAAATATCTGCAAGGGAAGTTCTTTTACAGAGAACTTTCCACTCCACTGACCGCAGCTCATGAACTGTGCTGTAATGAGTTTATGGCAAGCTGTCGGCTAATAATGTCGTGAAAGAACAGAGTGGTAGAACGGGGAGGAGGGAGACTGTGGCAGTGCTAATCTCTTTTAGGAAACAGAGCTTTTAATGCATTTAACCGTCGCAAATGCTCAAGCAACTATTTTTTCCCCTCAGACACACTTGGCTTGTATATGTTTATGTGGATCTGTGTGTTTTCCTATGTGTGCGTGTGGGTGTGTGTTGACCCTGTAGGGCTTGCTGAGCTGGGGACCATGTGCGACCCGTACCGGAGCTGCTCCATTAGTGAGGAAAATGGAATTAGTGCCTCCTTCACCATCGCTCATGAGCTGGGCCATGTGTAAGTTTTGTAGTTCTAAACCTGTGGCTCCACCACCACCCCCATAACTCTCACACACACACACACACACACACACACACACACACACACACACACACACACACACACACACACACACACACACACACACACACACACCACACACCACACAAACCCAACC
>VURO01046230.1:0-10390 GCA_015108175.1 Pelvicachromis taeniatus | reverse complement strand
CCGCCAGCCAAAGTAGTGCCGTACAAATTAGCGCGAAAAAGAGACTAGATTAGCAAGCTGGCTCTGGCTGGCCCTGTACCCATATCTGCAGCAGGTCTCCAAGGTGAACAGCCTCTGGCATGTTAGAACAAGGCAGCTAAGGGAAGTCGGCAAGTCAGATCCATAACTTCAGGATAAGGATTGGCTCTAAGGGCTGGGTCGGTCGGGCGGCGGTGCGCGGCCCACTTTGCGGGGCTCTTCCGAGGCTGGTGGAGCAGTCGCTCCGTTGCCCTTCACCTGCAAGGCGGGCCGTGCACCGCCGCTACTAGCAACTAGCCCGCTAGCGCTACTAGCCCGCTCGCTAGCGCTACTAGCGCTCGCTAGCGCACCTGCGGCTTTTAGTCTGGTGCGGCTAATGTATGAACAAAATATGATTTTTTCATAATTTCAAGTTGTGCGGCTAATATTCAGGTGCGCTCTGTAGTCCAGAAAATACGGTATATATTTTTTAAATTTAGCTACTTCTTTTGTCCTAGGCACTAGTTTGTCGAGGTCCAAGTTGTTTTATCCACCTAGTAAATACAGTAATAGTTAATCAGGAGCACCACCGATCCTAATCCCGTTCTAATACGGTCGGCCCGAGTTTCTGTTTCCGATGTCGTTCCGATCTTTTACAGCCACAGAATGTATTTCCCTTTTCTCCGTCTTTTAGGCCCATCACATTTCATCCTCTGTATCCACCTCACATACTTCTACCAAGGTTCAGTCTTTCATGTCGTTTACATCTCATTTCCAACAATGAGGCGCAGGTGCCCAATAAGGAAACATTTATTTCATTTCCACTAACAAGACCTGGTGCCAGCGTCAAAAAGCTGGCATAAGCACGACACCACAAACGGCGCCCAGCTGCAGCCCGCAGTTCCCTGTTCTTGGGGATATTCTCCCACCTTTATATGTAACGTTCGGTTCTCAAAGTTGTCAAAATGCAGGTTGATGTCAAAGGCATGGCGCCACAGCTGGCTCTGCATGGACATATACTGTGCTGGTGGAAAGCTACCTAAACTCTGTCTTTATTATTGGGTCTGAGCACACTCACTCCTGTTTCTGACCTTTACGTTCTGGTTCTGAAAGCTTCAAAGGGCGACATCAGCACAGACGGTCTTTGGACTTACCCTTGGGACATTAACACCTGGATGTTGTAGCAGGGAAGCAACGGTCGGTCGGAGAGTTCAAACTCAAACACTTCCCTCCTAGCACGTTGCTCCTCATCCTCCTCCTCCTCCTCGTCTTCCTCCTCCTCCTCTGGTCCCGGTGGATCAGCGAGGATATCATATCCCCCACCTTCACTGGATGGCTCTGCACACACAAGCGTCCACAACAACACATACAAATCATCATCGAAGGTCTTTGTTCTGCACTAGTCCCAGTTTTAGTCCGGGTTTCTTTCCCTATTGTGAGTTCTTTTTAATCCTAATTTGTTAGCTTAGTCCTCAGTGACACAGGACTAGAGACCAGTCACTACCAGCCACCAGGTAGGCACAAAGAGGGCGTTGCACCGAAGGCCTCCTTGTAAATGCTCTGGGAGCTAGCAGTTGGTGATTTGCATGGAAGATGCTGACTTGTCGGCAGTGAAACCTGAAGAACTGTGACATAAATTCCAAATGGCTGATATTTGACTTTTTCTATTGCTTTTTAAAGACTCTGTATTTGCACATAAGGTGGCGTTTTCCATGCAAACTCTTGGACACTGTGGGGATCTTCCAACAACCAAAGCAATCGCAAGGTTTTCGGTGCAGCGACGCATCTCTTTACGACCAGTTTTGCATAATAACTACCAGCAACCAGCTTCAAGGTAACACTGACAGCTCGCTAGCTTTGCATCTTTCAGTCGTCACAGCTGCGTTAGTACAAATGTATTTAACCACAGTAGTCCTTGTTCATTTACTCAGTCTTGTTCTATTAGCACAATTTCCTGTATTCTACTTTGTTTTGTTGGAGTTGCATCAGACCTAATCTCTTTAATCTTCAGGCCTAAATTCTTGTAGCTTTCATTTCTTCAATGACACGTGGTCCTAACTCTTTAATAGTAGCTATAGTAATCCTGCATCCTCTCCCATCCTAAACAGTTCAGTTGTTGCTGGTCAAAGTGCTGCTTGTGTATTTCCACGTAGTTCTCATGTAACTGATTATCGATAAATGCAAATGTTTTCAGTACCAGTGTCTTCGATTAGAGCTGGAGTCATTACACACAGGTTTGGTAGTTATGAGTGGTGTAGGGGCGGGGCTTGTCATTGCAGTTGGGTTCATTGTAATGACATATTCCTAATTAAATTCATGGCGGTGCATTTACTCTGAACTGGTTTAGGGGCTGGCTCTAACCAGCTTTGTTGTAGGTCTAATTGGGTTTGCTGCGGTTCCTTTGGTCCCGGCTGGTTCATCGAGGCTTCCTTTGGTCCGGATTGTTCTTCAGAGTCCCTGTTGTGTTTTTTTTTTATACCAAAAGTTCAACTGCATTTCTTTTCATCTAACTTTTGTCTTTAGCTGCAGGCCGTGCAGTTCCTTATATCCTAAATTATTTATCTTTCCCAGCCTTCCTGCCTTTCTCCTCTGAACATGCCATTGGTGTGTGTGTGTGTGTGTGTACGCACGTGTGTGTGTGTTTGTGTGTAAACTAACCGCAGACTGAGCTGCCGTAAAATTCCCAGTAGAGTCCTGGATCGCCCTCCGACCTTCCCTGGAGGTCAGAGAGATAGTCTGCAGGGAGAGAGAGTGGCCGAGTCAGTGGCTTTTGTGGCTGATCAAAGAGCCGACCAATCAGAGAGGATGAAGGCAGCGAGATGAAAACAATAGAGCCACACACAGACGCGCGCACACACACACACACACACAGACCCACACACACACACACAGTGAAAGACGGGAAGAAGAAGATGAGTGTTTGTGTTCAGACGGTGCCGGCTCGTCGCCGTGGCGCTTGGCGCTGAGTAGACGGATGCTGGCAGGAGTGTGTGTGTGTGTGTGTGTGTGTGTAGCAGTAAGCTGTTCTGGGATTCAGCAGCCAAGCCTCATTAAACCCCTCTGGAGAGAGAGAGAGGGAAAAAAGGGAGATGGAGAGAGAGAGAACAAATAGAGGCAGGGAATGGTAATCAGACAGGCTGGCGAGCGCACACACAAACACACACAAACACACACACACACACACACACAGGCACACACACTCAGGCTGCATCGCTTTCCTTTCTGCTTCCTCCTTGTTTACTCCACTGTTCCTCTCGCTCTCACGATATGTTTAATTCTTTGTTTTTTCCACTTTCTTTTGTTCATTTTTCTTCGGCGGACAAAAGACTTTAATGTGTGAATTTTAATGACTTTTGTAAACACGGCGACGCCGGCCCGATGCGCTACAGCCTGACTGTCGCGGCGCGTCGGGACACAAGCCGGGAGCGCGCGGGACAGCTGATGGTTGTATCCTGTTCGGTGGATCTGCTGACAGCCTGAACGCGTCACGAGGTCCCGTCAAGAAGGCAAGCCTTTCTGAAACGCACACGCTCGCCGGCGACCAGAAAGACGAAGGAAAGACAACATGTGTGGTCTTCTGAGTGCACCTTATCGATTCAGCTACAGTAGTTCCTGTTTCAGGACGCCACTCTGTGGCTCTCACGTCTCGTTTATAGAGAACCTTACAGGAAAAGCATTGGTGGAGCAGCATGAAGCCATTTCTCAGTAACAGTCCCACAGTGAAACATGGTGGTGGTAGCATCATGGCGAGGGAATGGTTTGTGGAGACAGCGATCCTGAAGACCTGCTCAGGAGTTCACGCGGTCTCAGGGGTTAGGTGCACAAAATGAACAACACTGCTCGGCTTTAGGAGACATTTCTGACAGTGTGGACGTGAACTCAGAGTCCACCTGAGCATGTGGAAATGTCCCTGCAGTGATCCATCACTGGCTGAGTATGCATGAAGACCTGAGACCGTCACGGCCACCTTTAGACAACTCACGAGTCTGAAGGTCCGACCAAAGTGACAGATGTCCAAACATCATCATCATCATCAGCAGCTAACAGACAGCACACACACATGATCGTCCTACCCTCCAGAAAGGTTTCCATGGCAGCACTGTGGGTCATGTTGATTGGTGCTCGTCCTGAGTAGGAGGTCAGAGTAGGGTCGGCGCCACAGGCCAGCAGGAAGCGCACCACCTCCACGTGGTCGTTTTCCACAGCGTCATGAAGTGGCCTGGTGAGAAGAGGTAAGACGGACTGAATCTGTCCTCACCATCTTACTTTTACCTGTTTCACCAGCAGGTGTTGCTACCTGATTTTAAACACCTTCATTTTATGCCTAACATGTTCCAATGTGCTCACTGGAAGAAGACACACAACCCATTATGTTCACACGACCTTATTGACGGTAGATGATGAGTTCTTGGACTAGCTCAAACAGAACTGACTGTGTACTCACATGCACAAACAATAACAGCAATCTATAGCATTGATAAAGGTTATTATAAAGGTGAAGCCTGCAAAACTTTTACGTTTAGTGGATAGCATTCAAACACCCAGGAAACCTGTGCAAGAACTCATATTTACACTTTTACATTTGAATCGAACAGATCTCCTCTGATGCACGGTACCTGGTTCCATCCTGAGCACTGCAGTTGACATTGGCTCCATGTTCCACCAAGTGGCGTACAATGCCCAGCCAGCCACGGGCGCAGGCCTCGTGTAGGGCACAGTACCCAGCATTGTCTCGATGGTTGACATCACAGATTCGCCGCTCGAGACAATATAAGACCACCTCCTGCAAATGTGGAAAGAGACCACAGTAAACTTTCCCTCCGGTCACAAACCCATTACAGAACACGAACAACTTTTCATTCTAATCTCGTAATCCTTCTACAATAGCCGAGTGTGTACAATGTTGGCTATACACACAAGATGTTGTGTCAGGCTGCAGTCACAGGCCTCAATGAATGCTGCCCAGTCAGTGGTACCGTGGAAACCACAGGTCACAAGGAGAAAAGTCTATTTCCTGGCCAGTTGTTGAGTGGTTGCTATGGCTGGTGGTAGTAGGCTGCCACAGTCCCATGCACTTTGAATGGAAGATGGTGATTTGTCTGCAAACACTTGCTAATTGCCATGGCAATGCAGTGAAATTATGAAAAGTTTAATGCAAACCATAAATGAGGACTGGTCGCCTTTAAAGGTTGTACCTTTTAAATGGTGCTCTTTGCAGATGTAAGGCTCGACTATTACCCTGAAGGTCAATGTTGCCATTTCGGTTTTGCTTTGCACCTTTTCAGGTTTCACTGCTATTTGGCAAGTAGCTGGCAAGTGTTTACTGCAGCAATCTGCCAGTGAACAAAGCAATTTCAAAGAGGACAGCACGACATACCACAACTGATTTTAGCTAGTTACTGCCAGTCAGTACTTGCCAACCACTCAGGAAACACTGAGTGACCAGCGGTGTGTGAGACTGAGGCCGTACTTAGACAAACATGACCACCAACTGCAGTTTTCCAAAGAGGTGATCTTCGGTGACCAGTGCCACCAGAAAAATTTACAAACTTGTCTTTAACAGATTCATGTCCCCAAGTTAACAGTGCGAATGATAACTGCAAAGAGATGTCTCAACATTCAGGTACTTAATCCAGCTTCCTTGAACGTGACGTCACTCTATCATGGGAACATCTGTTCTGTTGGCTGCACCACATGTTATCGATCCACAAACATCGTGCACGGTTACTGGAACCAATCACTACGAGAAGTTACTGAAACCCAGGAGAGAGAAATAAAAAGCAACAGAATGCCTAATATTGTTTCCAAAATAAAGAAAAGAGTTTATTAATAAAATACATGTAAAAACTGACTTATTGTGAAAATCATTTCCCCCTTTTTACCCATCCCACTTGACCTTCTGCAGGAAGCCCACAGGATCAAATATATCGACTCAGATAAACAATATTGTGTTGGGTTAAAAGTATGTGGTAATATTTATTTGTCTCTATGTAGATGATACAGTCATCTATACAAACAATAAAAGCAACCATCTCAACCAAACTGTCCTTAGCTCTAAAAGATACACAGTAGCCCTGGAAGTCACACTTTGTTTGATGGGGCTTTATTATTCCCACACTATATGGAGAACGCCATGTTACAAGCCGAGAGCAGTTCCACCTTAAGAATATAATTAAAGCCTCACTCTTTCAGTTCTTCTGTGTGTGCGCTTCAAAATGATTGCAGCACGAAAACCTGTGTGTTAATGTGTGTGTGTGTGTGTGTGTGTGTATGCGATGATGGATGACGGCTTCATATGCAAACTGAGCTCATTAGCTTCACCGCTGCACCTCAATGAGAGAGAGAGAGAGCGAGCGAGCGAGAAGCTGGGCGACACCTGTGAGCCCTGACAGGAGCCGAGACACAGAGCATGAAATATTCACGCCGTGTGTGTGTGTGTGTGCGCGTGTCAAATTTCATGCCCAATGAGTGAATTTAAACAATAAAAAAAAGAAGTGCTGTGATGTTTGTAACGTAATCCCACAGATTCAAGTAAAGTGGGACAGAAATATCAGCCTGCTTCCAACTATAGTTTACAACATATGATAATCTCCTAACAAGTGGATATTTTTTATCAGGCTTTCATGAATCAGATGTTTAATGTTAAAGATAATAATAAAAATCTTCACTACTCATCAGTTCAGCATCACTTAGAGGTAATTTTGGCAGTTTGTTGGTTTTCTTGGCACTCTGATGGTGAAGGAAAACCAAGAAGTCAAGAAAATGGGACTAAAAGTTGTGTCGGTCACTTTTAGAAAACCTACTATCAAGAGGTTAATCTGAAAAACAAGGCTTCAGTTTTGCTAGGGAACATATATAGATTGGACTCTCGAGCAATGGAACATGTCATGGCGTTTGTCGAGTTCAGATTTAGCCTGTTGCAGAGCGATGGGTGCATAAGGGCAGGATGAGAGGTGGATGAAGCGAGGCACCCATCATGCCGAGCGCCTAATGTCCACGTCTAAGCGGGCAGCGGTATTACTGTGTTCGCATCAGTTGGTCAGGTCGAAGCTCGGTGACATTATGAGCACAGAAAATGAGGTCAGCTGACCATCGGACCGAACAATCAACAGATGTTTTGTTCCATGATGGCACGGGCACGCTCCCAGTTAACAATGGCAGGATTGAGCCGGCTCAGACTGTCAGAGTGTGTTTCAGGGAGCATGTGACATCACTGCTTTTACACACGACTCGGCCGCCACAGAGTCCAGTCCTGAACCCTACTGGGATCTTTGGACTGTGCTGGAGAATCATGTGTTCATCTGGACACAGTCCTGGTCAGAAACGATGCAACACTGCACTGAAGCTTATCCATGCCATGATGCACTCGTACATGCTCCAACAGGATTGTTTTATTTCCTTTGGTCATGTTTAAGGTGGTTCTGCATCTGATGAGTCTTTTCATCTGGAGTCTTTGCAGGTTTTGCGCAAAGTTTCACATTTGAAACATGAAAGCATCGAAGTTTAGCTTTGATTGTGAACTGCAGTCGTCTTTTTGATCAACTGTTGCAGCTCTGAAATACGGGAAAGAAAGCCGAGACTCTTTCTGCGCACTGCAATAACCAGCGCCTGATCTTTATCGCTCTTAACTGCTCCTTTCAGATCCAATTATTGCCTCAGTAATTTGGATATATTTTTTGCTGTAGCTTGGTACACACGTGCATCTCAGTTTGTGTTGAAATGAAGGTGAGACTTCATTTTTATGAAAAATGAATCAAACCAGGGAACAAGAGGAATGAGCGAGTGCTGAGCCGAGGGCTAATTCAATTAGAGAGCGAGGGAGCGAGAGAGGATGTGAAAGGATGGGAAGCGAGTCTCTCTCTAATCTTTTTCATCTGGAAGCGGGGGATTAAAGTTCAAGGAAGGCGAGAGGAGGAGTGTGTGAATTAATGATCTCGGCTAAGAAAAAGAGTGAGCGAGGCAGAACAATGCAGCGGAGAGGGAGCGCCGCGGAGGAGGATGAATGGATGAATGTGTGAAGAGTGTTTCAGTGTAAACGTCTGACGCTCATAGTGTCAAACTGTGCCAAAGATATTCTTTTAGCCTGACATCACAAAGATGAAAAAAGCATTTTGATGCAACAATGAGTGATGTCCGTGTGCTGGATGGAAACTGGACTCAGGGACAGCAGGGACAGCAAGGCATTTCCAGATCAGCCAACAGGCCAAATGTCTCCAACGTGTCCTGGGTCTCCTACCAGTTGAACATCTCATCCTCCACCGGCTCTTTTTGATGTCCTTTCAAGTGACTGAGCTCCTCAGCTGATCTGGCAGGCTGAGCCCGGACGCCTTAGTGAGAAGCTCATTGTTGCTGCTTGTATCCTCCGTCTGATTCTTGTGCTCACTACCCACAGCTCATGTTTATATCTGAGGACAAACCAAACAGTGAATCTACAGCATCTTCACCAACCTGCCTGCCAATGTCGTGCTCAAATCTTCCCTCAGTTATGAACTCGTGAACACAGTTGTCTACTTCATGTGAAACTTGTTGTATCGTGGAGTGGGCTTCGTCCTCTTCCAGCCGAGAACCTCAGAATTGAATGTGTTAATTATCATTCCAGCCACTTCACACTCGGCTGCACACCGCCTCACCGTGAACTAGAGGTCATGGCGCAGTAAATCCAACAAAACCACATAATCTGCAGAAGCAGAGACAGAACTCTCAGACCACCAACCACTGCGGCTGAACAGCGCCCAGATACCACGTACCCTTGATTCACTCCCTACGGGACACCTCAAGCGACATGGCTGAATACCTTCTCCAAGTCCACAACCAGGATGAAAACTGTATCTTTCTGCCTAAAGCTGAGGATTGACCATCCATCCATGTTCTTCCACTTATCTAGACCTCCCTCTCCCCAGCCACCTCCTCCAGCTCATCCGGGGGAACACCAAGGCGTTCCCAGGCCAGCCCAGAGATATAATCTCTCCAGCGTGTCCCGGGTCTGCCCCGGGGCCTCCTCCCGGTGGGACATGCCCGGAACACCTCACCCAGGAGGCGCCCAGGAGGCATCCTTATCAGATGAACCACCTCAACTGACTCCTTTCGATGTGGAGGTGCACCGGCTCTACTCTGAGCCCCTCCCAGATGGCCAAACTTCTCAACCTATCTCTAAGGGAGAGTCCAGCCACCCTTTGGAGGAAGCCCTTTTCTGCCGCTTGTATCCGCGATCTCGTTCTTTTGGTCACAAACTGGACAACAGAGGACTGGAAAAACATGAACTCTCAGTTTCTGCTGTGATATTCAGATAGTAGTGTCAGAACCAAACATGAAAGCATGGATCCACCCTGCCTTGTATGAATGGTTTGGGCTGATGGTGGTTTGATATGGTGGGGTTTGTTATAATGTTATAAAAGTAGATTTCTGTATGTGCATACACACATTTGTAACTGCAGTATTCATACTTGACTTCCTTTCAAATTTTTGAATGTTTTCACATATTTAGTTTTATTTTTTGCTTGCCTCAGGCAAGTGTGCTGGTATAAAAAAAGAGCATTTCATGTGTCATACATCATCATCTTCTGCATATGAGTGCTGCCTACTCATTTATCCCCAAAACAGTGATACAAGTAAATATAGACAAGGAATACTGTAAAATAACTTATATGAAAAACAATTCTAGGAAATATTAAACAGGAAAACAACATATTTCATTAATCAGCCAGATTATCTAACAAACTACATTCCAGTTAAAGAAGCACAACATTAAAAAGCAAAATTAGATAACAAATAACATAACTGATGTATATTTATTCTTATGTGATTCTAAAGCATCTTATCATAACATGATTTGTTTATATTAGTTAATTTTCACCACCGTTACTGTCTCAGGCAGATTGCTAATGTATTGTATTAAATAAAAAAAAGAAACAACACTCATGCTGCATTCTCCAATTAGATCAAGACAAAAGCAGCAAGAGTTATCAAAGAGCTTCAATCTCTGTTGACAAATATAAAATATTCAATTAAAAACTGAAATGTTCTGTTTAATTAGCATAATGATGTGGCGATGTAAAATAAGTAATGCTTTAATAATGATTTCAACTTAATCTGACTTCAAATCCTGGTCTGACTTTTTCAGTTTGTTCCTCCACCATGACAAAAACCCAGCAGTTTCCTTTGGCTTTTTGTTTTTGTTTTTCTTACTGAGCTGTCTCTGTTTTTTATTTCTAAATGGGATAACCCCGCATGTCTCGTTTGCTTCAGCATATTCTGAACCTGCAGCTTCTATTTCTACATCATCCAGTTCGTGACTTTTGGTGTATACTGCATAATTTGTGTCATGGTGTTTTTGTTCTTCTCTTTTGGTTCTTCTTTTCTGCTGCTCTGGCAAACTTGCATCATTCAGTTTCAC
>VURO01046226.1:0-10846 GCA_015108175.1 Pelvicachromis taeniatus | reverse complement strand
AGGGCTGGGCAAAACGATTATTTTCCGAATCGATTAATCTAGTGATTAATTTTTCGATGCATCGATTAATCTAATGATATATGTTACTGCTAAGCAGCTTAAATTAGTTTTGCATTTACGGAGATTGTGTGTTTATCTCTGAGTGTATGTCTACGTGGGGGGTGTCTGGATGAATTAAAGGATAAAAACCAGCGTTAGTAAAAAAGTTGAAAACTTACGGTCGTTTTATGATAGGCCATTTCCACCTTACAAAGACTGAATCACTTCCTTTTCGGTTAAAATATCCCCATACTGTAGAACTGCGTGTTCGGGGGGCGTGGTTTAAGTCGACATGTTACCGCTACTCGCTGCCATGTGTTTTTTAAAAAAGTGAAGACGCATAGAAGCAAATTTTTTACGTCGACGTATTTTACCCGTCGGCGTAATCGATTACGTCGACACGTTGTACCAGCCCTAATGTCCATGTTTATTCTCATAGTTTCCCACATGCACCTGTTCTGAATAATGTTCATGTTTTTGTGTGTAATCTCGTTATCAGCCACAATAAACGGCTCACTGTTTGTTCCAGTCAACTTTCACGCTCCATATTTAGTCTGCATTTGGGTCCAGTATTCACTCTACACATAAGGAGGTGTATCAGTCCGCCTGTTATCCACCTAGAGACAGCATTTACACTGTCTTTGGGGGCTTTTCAGCTGCCCCTGTGACACTCACCAGTCGCCTCATTGTTCTGACACACTAAACAAAACTATCCACTACACAACACACTAACTACACTCTAAACATCACAAATCCCTCACATCTCAAAATTTGCTCTCTGCCAACAAGAAGCGCAATCTCAGCAGTATGTCTCAGTTTTTATAGACGATAAAGAAATGACGCTATAGCAAGAAAAATCTGTCAGCACGACTCTTTGGGCTTAAATGTTAGACATAAATATGTAAAATGACAGAACAAGTTCTGGTAGATCATCAGCCTCTCCTGTAACTGTAAAACATGAAGTTCATGTTGATTCACAGAAAATGTCCATTTTCCATTAAATGAACCCATTGTTAAAACATTTTTTATACAGATAGTGAAAAAATCTGTCATTTAATTGTTCTATTACTTAATTACACTGGTGAAGTATGGATTGCGGGGATGGGGGTGGGTGGGTGTGTGTGTGTGGGGGGAGGGGGTGTCAGTAGGAAGTGTTGTAAATCCTTTTAAAATATACAGTTAAAAGTACAAAGTTTATGCCCTCCTTCACTTTTTCCAGGTTATTATACTGTTTATTTTTTGTGTATAATTCAAAGTGGATTCAGTGGTCATCAAGAAGCCAAACACACACACGCACGCACGCACGCATGCACGCACGCATGCACGCACGCATGCACGCACACACACACACACACATGCAAAGATAAAAGAGAAACAAGCTGCGAGTGGTTGAATGATTAAATTCTCTGAAGCGAGTTGAAACAAATGGAACACAGTTGAGGCCGGCAGTGCATCAGGTTGGCATTCAGAGTGAATTCTGGTCTCAGAACATGTAAGATTTACAGACACTACAGTTTGACGGGCCGCCACAACAATCCATGCACTCTGTGACACAGACAATGATGGGACTGTTCAGCCACAGACAGAAGTGTCCCAGCCATCTGTCTGCATACCCCCACAGAACAAACATTGTGCCACACACACACACACACACACACACACTGATGCCATCCAACAAGGAGTCCACTGTCATACATGTGCTGACTTACTTGCAAAACATGCCATTATTTTATTGAAGTGAAAAAAATGCCATACTTACACCGTCTTGCTACATCACCAGACACCTGTCATACAGTATAATCAGTGTGTGTTACAGTGCAAGTGCATAATAGTGCTAATCGCAACCTGTGGCCTTGTTAGCATAACTGGCATTTTTAAGTTCCTGTGTTCCTGTGTTCCTGAGTTTTGCAACTGCGTTTGAAGTGCTATGGCAGATGGATGGAAAGCAATTTTCATCCATACGCTAACTGCCTACAAATTGTATTATTTTGCACTTTTAGTAAATAACCGAAGCTTAACAACAATAAGTTTGATTAATAATTAGTGACTTTATCACACATCATATGTGCTTTCTTTAACAGCACAAGCATGTTTGTGCACTGTGATATGGTAAAAATCCATCAAAAGTGCTGTCAGAGAGCACCCCCGTGCTCTTCATCGGCACACACACACACGTACACATGAGTACACATCCACGCACAAAGGGCTTTACTTCTAAAGAGACCATGTAAGGAATACACACAAAAGGGTGTGTGTTTGTGTACGTGCGCATTTGTGTACAAGCAGAATAAGGTCGGGTCACCATACAGTCTTAGTGACAGCTGAGTATTGAAAAGGCTGCTTGCAGAAGAGAGGTGCCTCTGTTTGTGTATGTGTGTGTGTCTGTTTGTGTGTGTATGAGAGAAAGAGAGAGACAAGACACAACAAGAAAGAATAGGAGATAGTCTGTTGCCTTCAGAGACATCCTTGCACTCCAAGGCATCACATTGGGTGTGTGCGTTTGTGAGGTTCTGCATATTTTGAGCACTTTTTGAACACACTCTGAAGTCAGTCGTTTTGAATTATTCTCTGTGTCACATCACAATCGTTCTGGACTTTCAGCCACTGATGTATCGGTCGATAGTATGACATTTGGGAAATTAACAATATAAAGAGATGCTTGAAGTCAAGTTTTGATTTCTTATGACTTCAAACACTCAATATTAAAAATTCTCTAAGGTAACCAAATATTAATTAAGCTGAAGTTGAAATGCTCTGTATTGCATGGTGGCCTTTTTAGACAAACTGAAGTTTAAGACAGACTCAAAAGAAGTGACTTTTAATGTGCTCCAGTATACGTTTGTCCAAGTTTGTTTAAATTTGGCCGGTGTACGCCTCTACCATGGAAGTTCTGACCATTGCTCTAGTGCGTCTATGAAGCTTACTGCATCTCCTCTACAGTGTCACTTTGGCAACACTTCAACTTGACTATAGTTTTTGGAAGGACGATTACAACAGAGCAGAAACAAACTGCGCTCTATTGAGTACTGAGTAGGGCTGGAGACCATAGTGCTGAAGGTCTGCACTCAAGGTCTGAGCAGTCACCTTAAAGTAGAAGGTGCACAAATCCACAAATGCTAAGAAATAACCACAAACTGTATAAACTTGGATGTTCTTGGTCATGTTCCTCAACTGATTGTCTTTTTTCAGGTTGAAGTTTTGGCTCTTTTAATAAAAGATTGCTCTTTGGTCTTCACTGGAGATCAAATTCTCTTTGTCTGATCTTTGTCACAAAGGTTTGGTCTAGTTTCACACAAGGTTTGTCACTTTTTGTTCCACATGATTTCTAATATTGCATTATATCACATTACTGTTTCTTTAAAAATATTTTTCTTTCTGATCTGACGGTGGGAGGAATTTGCTGGATTGTCCACTCCTGAGAGGATTGAAGCATTGTTTACACACACCAAAATTCTTCAGACAAGCAAAATGCCTAAACATCTATTTTTCCAGAGGTTGTGACACTTGCTCATGGTCAGTTAATCAAATACATTTAATTAGCGGGACCTGGCTGCTATATTCCCTCTTAATTCTTGTGGAAGCAGTAGGGATGCACTTGATTTTCCACAGGACTGCATAGAATCCCATAAAAAAATTCACATCACTGTATGCAAACTTCCCTATAAGTACATTTTACATTTACAAATCAATCCAGTGTAAAGTTTATAGGCACCCATGCAGGTCAGTGAGTGTATGCCATCACAAAGTCAAGTATTCAGTTTTCCTTTTATTGAACAAAAACCTTTGTTTTAGACTCATGATCCAGGCTGTCATACATACACGAGAAACAAGCTTGAGTGCACAAATTCCTTTATGTGTCCCACAGACATCTAATGAACTCATATTTACATCTTAGTTCCTTTCCTTTAGAACACACAGGAACTGGCTTTATGCAAGTTTTTTTTTTAGAAATAAACACAGGCTACTTTCGTATATGTGCCTGTGCATTTTTATCCTCACTCATTATATCATATTAATACAACTATGGGAGACCAAACACACATCTGCATCCAAATGCACAGAGAAGACACTCACGTGAGAGTCTGAATGACACTGCTTCTTTTTCCTTTCTATTTGTTTCAGCTTTTCTTTATTTCTTCCTCCATTCTTAGAGCACCAGCAACAGGCTGGCCACTATAACCCACGTACCATTAGCATAACATATACAGAGTCGTCCCTGTTTTCAGTATGCGAGACAGTTGGCGGTAACAGTGTAATTCACAGTGAGTGCTGTCACAGTGAGAGAAGCAGAGACACATTCACTGTCTAACAGATGGCTCATACATGCTGCTGAGTCTGAAGACCTTCTATTCGCACACTCAGATGTTTCAAGGAGCAGTAACTGTTTCAATGCCTGTTTGTTTTACATGGGAATGACAGAAAACACATTTTCAACTGGAAAGTAGTACCAGGTTATAAATAAGTCATCCTGTTTTGTGAAAACATAAACTGGACAATATTCTAAGAGACTAAAAATAGAAATTTTTGAACATGGATTTTCTTATTTCTGGCCAAAATGATATGCCAAAATGATATGCCAAAATGCCACAGTGATTGAAGATTACATAGCAAGCTACCATCTTTATTTAAAGAAGGTAGCATGCTATGTAGTTTTCTATCACGCTGGCATTCCATCAGGGCAAGCAAGACAGCAGTGCTTGCCTAGTAAAATCTATCAAAATACATTAAAACTGAAGGCACCTTTCTTGCATAGTTCTGCCTCACAAGCTTTCCTCATTGCCTGTTTACACCATTCTTTAAATTAGCGTGAACTTGCAGGTGCAGCTGGCTATAGTCTTTGGATGCAGGCCTGACTATACTTGATTCTAATTACACTGGGTGTGTATATGTCTCATTAGTAATGGATTGAGCTGGACAAGGTGAAAGCCTAGTGCTTTGTTTTGATTGGTTGTGCACCCACATTACAGTGGGTAGTGCTGGGAGACTGGAATGCTAGACAGGTTGTAGTCAGCTCTGCTTTCATTGCTCTGAGATCATCTCTTCTTGCCTTTTTGTAAAAGTACAGTATTTGCATGTCATTTTTATCTATGTATTTTCATTGTCTATCACAAAGAACCTGACACTGCGCTCTTCTGGTACACATCTGTGTTGTTACCTGTAATTAAAATATTAACTCTAGTTCTAGAAATATTGTTTATTTACTGTGTTTTGTCTTTAAAGAAAGCTTAATGTTGAGTTCACAAGATTTCACTTGGGACTATTTCATTAATAATGATTTTATAAGCTTCTCAGTGGCATTGTATTATGTTCTTATTCAGATTTTTATCGTCCACCCCTTACCACCCCCCACCTACCAGTCAGGAAAGGTACTCAGCTGCTCATCACTGCTTCTCCTCCTTCTACGCCTGAAAGAGCAATACAGTTGACTAGAGTTCAAGGAGTGCTGTGAAGAAAGGCACTGAGCTCTGTGTGAGCTCTCACAAAGTGATGCTGGTCAAGGAGAAACGCTACAGATCTAATCAGTAGACTGCATTAGGAGAATGGATGGGTGGTGGTGGAGTAACTTGCAAATTTGTCAGCCAGGAGACTGCAGCTCGTGTTTGTTTAGTAGCTTTGCGTTTTGTACTTTGTTTGCTAATCTGTTTTATTTTCAATTTACTTTTGGTATTGCTTGCTGTGCATGATTTGAGACTAAACTTTAAGAAAATAACAAGTTTTGGAACTTTACAACACTGGCAAACTACACTTACCCAGTACATTTAAATGTAATGCCAAGTTCTCCTTTAAATCGGGTCTACATGTGACGAGTTAGGACTCAGAGACACATCTCATTATTGCCGTAACCCGGTGCATCATGGCATCAACTGCAGAGGACATCTTGTGCATATCTTTGCGATACCAGCTGTGGATTAACCACCGTGTTTTGAGCTCTTTGGAAATGTAGCTTCAACTTGAAAACAACTTCAAATTTGCTCACAGAAATGTATCAGGCAATTTAGAAAAACTGTAAAGCGTTTTCACAAGGATTGCTCAATGTAGTCAGATGGCTTGAGCTAAACCTAGTATCTAACTTTTTTTAATTGGATCTCAAATTGGATCTCATTTTTAAGTCTTCAGATATGGATGCTTGGTTGGAAGTCTTTGGCATCACATATGAAAGCAGTGGATTCCCTTTTAGGTACCCATTATCCAGCATTTGGTGCTGCAAACATACCGGTATACTAACTCCAAATCTGAAAACAACAAATGAAGATCTGAGCACAAAAATAAAGCCTCCACACGGGTACCAAACTGCTCTCTAGGTTGACAGTGATTTGCATCACTACCACGCCTCCCTTTTATATTTGTGAACTCTTGCTTTCAAACAAGACAGTTTGAAAGCCTGTAGTGCCAACAGTGCAGATGCCAAAGGACACCTTGGGTGTATCCCACAGATGCCAGCAGCTTTGAAAACATGACAGTATTTCATGCCTAGTAAAAATCCCAGTTAAATCTTTTGATATTTATTTTTAATTCAGCAAACAATAATAAACACAAAAAGTAACGCTATTAAGAAGTGTGTACATGTTATTAACATTAACATGGTGTCTAAAGGATATTTGCAAGTTATATCTGTCAGATCAGCACTTCTTATGTAAGAGCTAGTATTGTAACCCATGTCTAGATATTGTTTCCCAATTAGCCAGAATGGCAGCCATTTCTACAGAGACTGCTACCAACATCTGAAACAACAGCCAGTGTATTTAGCAATTAGCCACAGCGTGGCCCGATGGGAGTGGGAGTGTCCTGGCAGAGAGAGAAAACATCAGGGACGAACCTGGAGACAGTGCAGGGTAGAGACGACTAATTTCCCTCAGGAGGACTCAGATGAGCACACGAGCACAAAAGGAGGAATACAAAATGTATACACACATACGGAAATATGCACATGCATTCAGCCACACACACTTGCACACACAACCTCTTTCTGTCTTTGATAAAATCCCAGAGGAGTTCATAGCTGCGGCCAGTAGCTGCAAAACTGAGTGTTGACCAGTGTGTTGTTGTCTTTGTGTCGTATATCTCTTGTCTAATGAGGAGGTGCCAGTTTCACCAGTTAATTTACCAGAAGACAGTCGCACACCGACTCACACTGACATTTATAGGCAATTAGGATCTGCCTGAGAAAAGTGTTTGTCTGTGTGCGTCTGTGTATGTTTGTGTGTATGTGATAAGTGCAGCAGTCAGGTCAACATTTTCATCAGCTCAAAACTGACAGAACAGCCCCGCAGCTAATTTTGTTTGTATACAGATAATGGGGAGACATTATTTTAATTGTATTATGACTTGTAGAAATTTCGTTTGGTGTATTTTACAAGGCTTCTAATGTTCATGCACGTATGCAAGCATGGCAGGATTTTTATACACACAGTTACAGTGGTGTGAAAAACTGTGTGCCCTCTTACTGAGTTGCTATTTTTTTTATGTGTTTGTCACACTTAAATGTTTCAGATCATCAGTCAAATTTAAATATTAGAAAAAGATAACATAAGTAAACACAGAATGCAGTTTTTAAATGAAGGTGTTTATTACTGAGGAAAACAAACATGGCCCAAACCTAATGGCCCTGTGGGAAAGGGTGATTTCACATATCACCCTTTACAGCAACAACTGCAATCGTGTGTTTGCAATAACTGACTACGACTCTTTTACAGCACTGTGGAGGAATTTTAGCCCTCTCAACTTTGCAGAGTTGCTGTAATTCAGCCACATTGGAGGGTTTTCGAGCATGAACCACCTTTTTAAGGACATGCCACAGTATCTCGATCGGATTCAAGTCAGGACTTTGACTAGGCCACTCCAAAGTCTTCATTTTGTTTTCTTAAGACACTCAGAGGAGGACTTGCTGATTTGCTTTGCATCATTGTCCTGCAGCAGAACCCAAGTGAGCTTCATCACACCATATTTTACTGTTGTTGTGATGTTCCTTTTCTAAAATGCTGTTACTTTTATGCGAGATGTAATGGGACACACACCTTCCAAAATGTTCAACTTTTGTCTCACAGTCCACAAAATATTTTCCCAAAGGTCTTCGGAATCATCAAGATGTTTAGGCTCAGCAGTGGGTTTTGTCTTGGAACTCTGCCATTTTTGCCCAGTCTCTTTCATAAACATTGATGGAAATGCAGTATATAAGGCAAAATCAGAGTTTGTGCAATTCTAACAAGCATTAAATTCAATATTTGATATGACCACCTTAAAAGTAGTCTTGAGTTCTTGAGTGATCCGTCGGCCAGAGTTAATTGCTGGGGGACCCCCTTGATTTATTGAGTTTTTCCTTTTCAGTCACCTTTCTCATTCACCATGTGTTAATAGATCTCCCTGCATTCAACCATACTTGTTATTAATCTCTGTCTCTCTTCCACAGCATGTCTATCCTGTCTTCCTTCTTTCACCCCAACCGGTCGCAGCAGATGGCCGCCCCTCCCTGAGCCTGGTTCTGCCGGAGGTTTCTTCCTGTTAAAAGGGACTTTTTCCTTCCCACTGTCGCCAAAGTGCTTGCTCATAGGGATCATATGACTGTTGGGTTTTTCACTGTATGTATTATTGTAGGGTCTACCTTACAATGTAAAGCGCCTTGAGGCGACTGTTGTTGTGATTTGGCGCTATATAAATAAAATTGAATTGAATTGAATTAATTGGTGGAACAAGCTAATGTGTTCTGTTGTGGAGCGGTTTACAGAATTATTAGCATATATTTGTTAAATTGCTTCATGTTTCATGATACACCTCCCTTCCCACCCCCAGTTGCTTGTCATGTATTTTGATGGTGTAAGATGTGTTTGTGTGCTGAGGTGTTTTTTACTGTTCTCAAACTGGTCTTCTAGTTTCGGAGCCCAGTCTGTGTAGAGTCCTTTATTTTCGCCTACTAATCCCATGGTGTTGTGTATTTCACTGTTTCTAATGCTACCTATTCTGACCTATCTCCCCAATGTGATGTTTGTGTAATGTATGTCTGGTTGGAATAGGTCCAATTTTGCTGCAGGAAACTGCATGTGACAAATAAAGGTCTTAAAGGTTAAAGGTTTCTTTCTGAGTTTGATTACTTTGCCATCTTAAAATATTTCATAGCATGCATCAGGTATGAGCAATAGCAGAAAATGTACTTTAGTTGATTTGGGATTGGTGGGACATTGTAATGTGCGTAAACAAACAATAAACCCAAATCACAAAGACCACCCACTGAAAATCATAACCGAATGTCTCAAATGATTCAAAACTCCCCAGAGTCTAGTTCACTTAAATACCACTTGAAATTACAGTTAAACTAAAATAACAAAGACCTAAAGAGATTTTGATGTTCTTCGCAGTTTGGCTTTTAGGATCCAAGTTTAACTCTGTAGAGCATCTAATCTGAGCTTGCAGGTGTTACTTTCACACATGTACTACAATAATCAAAAACAAAGTATGATCAATTTGATCAGTTTCAATCCTCAGATGAGCCCATACACTCTCTTGCAGCTGGTCAAAGGTCACAAAACAGAGATGAGCGATGCAGCAACGATCACCCGGAGGATCATATGTGATGTAATGCTGCTTGCATCACACTGTATCTCCCCCAGCTGATGACAGTCAGTTCTGTTTCCCCTGCCAGCACGTCCCAGCTGCTATGAGGCAATGTAGTCTGCCAGGCACAATACGGCGTGTCAACCTGCAACAATGGAAGACTTGTGCTCCCTGGATGGCATCATTGTCACAGCTCTCTTTTTTTTTCTCTTAGAAGGGGAAGGCTTTGTGGATTGTCGTTGTTTTTGTTATTGTTGTTTTGGCTATATGTCTAGGTTATCTAGTTATTAACCCTTGCATTGTTGGCAGATAAACAATAGATGCAGTGCATGATGAATGAAGATGCACAGCTCTTACACAGACTAGATGTGGGTCATGGGAGGTAGAAGGGGATTCTTAGGATTACAGGGGATCTGAAATTTTTAGGGATGCCAAACCAGGCCATTGATGGGAGACAGTGGACCAACCTCAAGCCCACTTAAAGCATTACTCAGAGTTCTAGGGCTCGCAGTAAAGCAAGACAATTTTGAAACGCTGAGCTAAGCTCAAAACCTGTTTTTCCTCCAAAGGCCACTTGAGGCTCCAAGTCAAGTTACAATCTCTGGTTTTCTTTAATAACTTACTTTAATATTGTTAGCTTATGGATAAAATTACTCATTTGCATGTATAATTGAAATTGCATGTTTGTCTATGAATGCTATTTCTAACATCACCTGTCTTCCAAATTTAGGCTCCACAAACATCCTCAAATAGTCAGAATGCTGAAATCAGGGCTTTAGGAGCTCGGGAACCGATGGGTGATATTACTGTGGCAAGTTCCATGTTTTTCCATCCATCCATCCATTTTCTTCCGCTTATCCGGGGCCGGGTCGCGGGGGCAGCAGCCCAAACAGAGAAGCCCAGACCTCCTTCTCCCCAGCCACCTCCTCCAGCTCATCCGGGGGAACACCAAGGCGTTCCCAGGCCAGCCGAGAGATATAATCTCTCCAGCGTGTCCTGGGTCTGTCCCAGGGCCTCCTCCCGGTGGGACATGCCCGGAACACCTCACCCAGGAGGCGTCCAGGTGGCATCCTTATCAGATGCCCGAACCACCTCAACTGGCTCCTATCGATGTGGAGGAGTAGCGGCTCTACTCTGAGCTCCTCCCGGATGGCCGAACTTCTCACCCTATCTCTAAGGGAGAGTCCAGCCACCCTTCGGAGGAAGCCCATTTCCGCCGCTTGTATCCGCGATCTCGTTCTTTCGGTCACTACCCACAGCC
>VURO01046223.1:0-14095 GCA_015108175.1 Pelvicachromis taeniatus | reverse complement strand
CTTTCTTTCTTTCTTTCTTTCTTTCTTTCTTTCTTTCTTTCTTTCTTTCTTTCTTTCTTTCTTTCTTTCTTTCTCTCTCTCTCTCTCTCTCTCTCTCTCTCTCTCTCTCTCTCTCACACACACACACACACACACACACACACACACACAGATGAGGCCTCCAGAGTTCAGCTGGCTCTGTCCATTGCCATCGGCACTCAGCCTTTGTGCATATTGTTTAGACACTAAGGCGTTTAAAGAGCAGAGGACATAGAGTGATAGGATGGCAGCTGGAAATTGACTCAAAGTGAGTGACAGCTCAGTTGTAAACTAATAGAAAATGAATCTTTTTTGTTTTATTTAGGGAAGGACTAGTCCTTTAAATTTGGACCATTAAGGGCACTTAGTGGCTGCTGATTCATCAGAGGACAGATGAACGCAGAAAACGCCCCAGTTTTGACACAGTTTTGATTGTTGGCACTCTCACACAGTAAGACACAGCAAGAGCTGGAAGTTATCAAAGCTCCACAGCACTCATGTTGGACAGTGAGAGCTGAATCATCCTTTGGACACTGGTTTCTGAGATCACCTATAAGGGTTGTCAAAAAGAAATCAGCAGTCAGTGCAAATTCAACCTTAAGTTGATCTAATAAGTTCCCTTATTAATAAATCCTGGGATATTTCAAGAGACTGGTCAAGTGGAAATGGTAATAGTGGGCACGCCTGAACTTCCTGTCTTAGTAAAGCTTCACATACCTGTGATTAGTTATGGCTCTTACAGTGGGATGCGAAAGTTTGGGCAACCCTGTTAATTGTCATGATTTTCCTGTATAAATTGTTGGTTGTTATGATAAAAAGTGTCAGTTAAATATATCATATTGGAGACACACAGTGATATCTGAGAAGTGAAATGAAGTTTATTGGATTTACAGAAAGTGTGCAATAATTCTTTAAACAAAATTAGGCAGGTGCATAAATGTGGGCACTGTTGTCATTTTATTGATTCCAAAACCTTTAGATCTAATTATTGGAACTTTATTTCTGGATTTTGATTGGATCATTGTAACACCTTTGTTCTTTTCTTTATCAGTTATTTTGTTGTAGATTTGCTGTTGGTATCACTGTCCTGCTACATGACCCAGTGTGGGCCAAGCTTTATGTTTGTAGGTATGAATTAAAGCATGAATGGTTGCCTGTCTTTCTGTGTTAGTCCTGCAGTGGACTGGCAGCCTCTTGCCCTATGGCAGCTGGTATAGGCTCTGGCCTCACTGAACAAATGGAAGACTGGCTTAATTAGAATGATGACTGAGAATAAAAGCAGTACAATTACATGTATCACATCATCTGTTTTAGCATAGCAGGATTGGCCAGAAAGGAGCCAAATGAAATGTACTGTAGTGGTTAGTCTGTACAGCTTCCCAGCTACAATTACTACAATTTAGAAAAAACACTAAACACAGAGCTGCCTTTTCTTTTTTTCATTGTTTTTTTTAAAGGTTTGAAATGCCTGCAGTCGCTGTGAGTGACTCCGAGTCATTTAAAGGACAGGTTAAACGTAGGATGTCAATTGCACAATCACGTGTGATGAAGTGGACGAGTGGACAGCCATTTCACAGCCACTCCACGCTGCTAAGAGGGCTGTGATTTGCATTTGGCCTCTCTGCTGGTCTTGGTTTTTCTCATTGTTTCCTGCTGAGCCAAACGTAAACTCAAAATGGCAAACATAATCAACTCCTCCAGGTGGTCTTATGAGTCATATGTTAGAAGTTCCCCTTTGCTTTAATCCAGCCCTTGATTAAAAGGTCCTCAACAGGGGCTCTGAATCCCACCTGCTCTTCACTGCCGGGGTCGATATATGAATTATTTAAATGTCCGCAGTCCCTTTTGCTTGGCTGGTTTCACATCCACGAGAAAGGGCGGTGACATTTTGTCTCATAACAGGAGAGACAAAGGAAAAAAAAAGTTTTCATCCACCAACAGTAAACCAGACCACATTTCCACCCTGTGACCACCTCACCATTAATTATGTCCATGCTTTTCAGAGTCAAGCCAAAATATCTGTTGTGACTGGGTCTTAGAAATCTACCTTTCTGTAAACCTGTAAACCTCTCCACACATGTGTGACAGCTGCTCAATTTTCACACTACAAAGTTGCTAATGTGCTGGTTTATTGATTAGGTTAGTGACAGAGACAGTCACAGGCTAACTCCAGCAGCCCTGACTTCGTCTTTGGTGGATTTGGGGAACTTTGGAAAAGGTATCGACCACACTGACTACAATTTACTCAAGGCAGAAATATGCTGGCTAGCCAAATTATTATTTTCTCGGTTTCACGGTTAGAAAACGTGTGTGTGTGTGTGTGTGTGTGTGTGTGTGTGTGTGTGTGTGTGTGTGTGTGTGTGTGTGTGTGTGCAGCAATGTAAACAATAAGAGATGTGTGGCAGTGGGAGGGATTCGAGTGTAAATCCATATTCAGCTAGGGGAACATGCATCAGGCCCAGCGGTGAGTTTCCTTTTAGGAAAGAAGAAACACAGTGTGATCCCCGCTTCCCGTCGAGTCTTCCAGTTTGGCTTTTATTCCTGGTGGGAACATAATTCAGTACAAGTGTGGACAAGGATTCTTCTTGTCGAGTGGACTTACAGGCTTCTTCTGACCATGAGATGCTCCAAAACAGCGAGTCAGCGACGGTTAAAAGCCGCAGAGCTCGCCTCAACTGCGCACATGACTCCGTTCTTGAACATCTTTGTGGTCGGAGCTGCATAATTTATGACCTCAGCCAACGTTGCCGAACGGTTTAAAAGCCAGCTTACTCAACTGAAAGCCATGTTTGACAGTGACAAGTACTTTAACAAATCACTAACTGCATTTGATTTTTGTAAAACTTTAAGAAAACTCAGAGAGAGGTGCAGACAGGGGTCAGCGTGGGTACATTTACGAGTTAAACGAGACAAATTTGTTAGAAAGTTCCCAGCGAATGTTCACGTCTTTCATTTCTTTTCAAAGTGATATTAGGACCTCTGACATTCGAAGCAAAAGATGTACGAGTTGATTTCCTTGAGTCAATTTTGCAGCACACAGTGTTCTGTAATATATTAAAAGTGAAGCCAGTGAAAAAAAGTGCTTTTAAACTGAAAGTCTTTCTAATGGCCAGCAGGGGGAGACTCCTCTGGGCAAAAAGAAGCCTGTGATTGAACTGGAGGCTACCAAATGCATTTTCTAGGTTCATTTAACCTTGTTTGTCTTTTACAGAATGTTTTTATCATGATGATTTTTATGTGACTGGACTACATCACTATTAAATAATGGACCTTAATAACAGAGAACAGAAAAGCGTTCTTGCCACTCCAAAAAAGGTTTGTGTGAAGGGCTTATTCAACAAAAACATTGCCAAAAACAAGATGTTTTGTCATTCTGCCATCAAATATCACACTAACTGAAGTTTTATTGTGAGTATTTTAAAAATAGGTCATGATCACCAGTAAGTTATTTTGCTGCTCCCTTGTCCTTTGATAAATCGGCATCCCCCTGATGTCTGTGCGTGAGTTTGGATCTCGATCCAGAAGGCGATCCACTTAGCAGAGTATAATGACTGAAAACTATATATAAGCAACAGAGCTGCAGGGGGATGAAAAATGAAACCGCCAAAAATTGGAGTTCCTCTAGTGGCCACTTAAACTGGATCCAAAAGTGAGTCAGTCACCCTACACTTCCACGTTAAATTGTCCAACCCTAGAGAAATAAACACGCTTGCAGCCAGTTACATAAAATAAGTTCAAGCCTCTTTCCCTTTTCATATAGCTCCCCCCCCCCCTTAGGCTTAACATTTGCATTATTAGGGGTCTGACAGACAGCTGGATGCCAGCGGTAGCTGTCTGCTACCAGTTGATGTCTTAGCACTCGACCCTCTCATCCCAATACGATTACTTCTCTTCTCACTGTAAAAGACCAACAAGACAGCAGCGAAAATGTTAAAACTCTGAAGCCTCACAAAGGAGCTTCACATGCTAGTGGGTGACATCACAATAGCTCCTTCACTCTCTGGCCCGACACACAGTTGTTTCTTTGTTTACTTATTTTTGCTCTCTCTTTTTTTTAATCTCGTTTTGTCTTTCATGTAACCCAATGTCATCATATTATTTTTTAAAAGTCTGTGTTGGTGTCAGTATCTAACTCTTGGCAAAGTGGCAAAAACTGTCAAATGTTTCCCTTAAAGTAGGAAATATAATAAGTAGTAAAGGTACTACTTTTTGTGCATTTTTAAAATAATTTGCATTATTGATTGTAATCACTGGCTGGAGATCACAATAACAACGCACTTATTATGTTGCTTTGTTGGCAGCATGTTGATTAGTTATCTGCATTTCTGCATCCAGGACCTACAGCATTTGTACGCCTTGTACTGTGTCGTGCCTTTTTAGCATCTTTCAGTTCATGATTTGATGCCACATAAGCTGAATCACAGTTGAGATGCTGCCCTCATCCCCATCTCACCGAGCAAACTCAGATTAAGTGACAGAAAGATTTCTCTCCGCATGGGCGACAAATTATTGCTAAAACATTTCTTCTTCCCACCACCATGTAGATGACACAAACAATAAATATTATTGCTGATGGTCATACTGATCTCTCACAAGGTCAGCCATGTCGTAAACAGGAGTGTTTGAAGAGATACTAGATAAATTACAGGCTGGACTCTGACAAATGACTGTGTCACTGAACTAATGAGTAAAGCAGCATGACATAAAATGAACGCTTCGAATGAAAAAGAGCCTCCAAAATGTTAAGACATGTTGTACATTTTATGCACACATATGCACAAACTGTCCTTGTTCGGGGGGAGGAGAGGAGGTGGGTGATCTAGAGGGGACGATGCCCAGCGGCGAGCACTTTCCCCCCGGGGAGGGCTGAGTGCTTCTCTCTCTCCCGCCTGGAGCTTCATCATTTATAGACGAGACAAAATAAAACAAACACAACAAAACGGCGTGAAGTCTGGGAGCTGTGGCTCTCACAGATACACACTCTCACGCGTTGAGAAGCTAGCAGAGATGCACATGGAGCAGAGTTTTGTCCAATTCCTTGTTCCTGCCTCCCAGCATCCCTCAGCCAGCAGCAGTCAGGTGGAAATCTTCTATTAGAGTACCAACAATGCCACACACTGTGCACGTGTGCAACCGGCTGTATGTAACATTAATGGTGTGATTAGCCAGGTTATTGAAGATAAATTTACTCTAAACGCTCTGTGTCTATTTTTGCACCTGGGAGCGCCTTGATTAGCATACAGATATTAGCATAAGCATGGTGTGGTAGCTACTCTTTCTGTGTGTGAGTGAGAGAGAGGGAGGAGGTGAGACAGGGACTAGTTGTCATCAGTCATGAGTGACATCGCTTCACACAGTGCTTATTTCAGATTTATAGCTTCCTACCAAAGAGGCCATGTTGCTTTTGTTGCTCAAACTGAGCTGACTGACAGAGACTGTGGTGTCATTCAGACATCAGCTGTCAGTGTTCAGTAAAGCCAGTAGAAAGTCCACATCAAAGATGTGAAAGGAGCTGTTTATCCCGGACATTAAATAGCAGAGACATTCAGTATTGGACAGACTTGCAAAGTCTCAGATAAAAATAAAACAAAAAAACACCGGTCAAATCTGCTGATCCAGAGAAATTGTCCCAGCAGCAAATATAGTGAGTCCAATTAAATAAGTCAGAAGATACCATTCAATATCACTACTAACCACAAAATACAGTCATGGATCAAATTCTTTCTCTGTAGTGTGTCCGTGAAGCTTCTGTTAGATGTTTAGGTAAGTATGTTTTATATTTACACTCATGTGAAAAAGAATACAGTTCTGAAAGTGCTCTGTGCAGTCCTGATGAGGGAAGGTCTCTTCTCCCTAAAAAAACATGGCCGCACAGTTTAGGATTGCAAAGTTGCATCTGAACAAGCCACAAGAGTTCTGGAATAATGTTCTTTGCATAGATGAGACCAAAGTGGAGATGTCTGGCCACAGCACCACGGGACCTGGGAACACTGCAGTCATCGGATCAACCATAAACGCCTCTGTATACCAAAGTGTTATAGAGTCAAGTGTGAGGCCATCTGTCCAACAGCTAGAGCTTTGCCTAAACTGGGTCATGTGGAGGGACAATGATCCCAACAGCAGCAAATCAACAACAGAATATCTGAAAAAGAAAAGAATGAAACAATGTGTTTCAATGCTCCAGTCAAAATCCAGACCTAAGACTGACAGAAATGGTGTGGTGAGACCTTAAGAGAGCTGTGTGTAAATGATGTGAGGGTCTGATAAAGTCATACAAAACACAAATGCTTAGTTATTGCTGTTAAAGGTGGTTTTATAAGCTACTGAATCACGGGGTTCACTTACTTTTTCACATTGTTGTGCTGTTGGTTGGTTGGTTACCATGCATGCTAAATACCAGAGTTACCATAATCATGTGTTTTTCAGTTAAAAGTAGGGTTCAGATCAAACACCCTGATAACATATCAGTGCTTTCATCAGCCAAAGTTAAAAAATGTAGTGAACGCTACCAGATGCAGTGTTATACTGAACGAGAACCTTTAAACACTGCTTACTGTTGATTGGGTAACAATAGAGTTATTTTCATTCTATTAGTTGGCTGACTTTGAAGATATTGTTAGTGTTGATTTTTTTATATTAAGTCTGTGAAGAGTGAGAAGTGGTTATATAAGAAGATTGCATCTTGAATTGTCACATAATTGGAACCCTTAGTGGAAAACACAGGAATCTTTCCACCGCACAAACATCACCCCCCCATATGAAAGAGGCTTGGGACAGGTGCTCAGATAACAATGAAATAAAGGACGTGATTAGGGATGGGAAATGAGAACCTGTTTTTAGAGAGAGCCGGTTACTCTCAAATTAGAATAAATGAGAATCGGTATTGATAATGTAATCAGAAGTGTTTAATTCTTATCAATTCCCATCCCTACTTGTGAAATAACTGATTAACTGGTATGACTGCAGTGCCAGGAGGATTGGCAGGATTTATACATCGGAGAAACCAAACAACCTCTTGCAAAGCGGATGGCACAACACAGAAGAGCGTCCTCGTCAGGCCAGGACTCTGCAGTCTATGTACACCTACAGGCCAGTGGACACTCTTTCAATCATGAGGATGTACACATCCTGGACAGGGAGGACCTTATTGCTGTTAGGTGACGGTGCTAATCACTGCAGCACCGTGCTGCATTAAGCTACAGGCAATGTGATGTGATTTTGCCAGAAAGGTAATAGGTAATGAGTAATGATCATCCAAAACTGCACTTCCCATCCACTTTACTGTGCATTATAGTGTCTTTCAGCCCATGGTTTTTCTGTTTTGGCACCATCTTTTACACTGATTATGCTCTTATGTGCGTTGTTTTCAACAGCAACCTCTTGCTATGTTATATATTCTCTAAGAAATCACTGTGCACCAATCAGACGACCTAGTTAGCAACTACTTAGTGAGCATAGTGGAGCGTGTCACATCTGATGAGCGGCAGATAAGGCCATTTTAAATGGGTTATTACTCAACTGCAAAGCCTTAACGAATATTTACTGATCATAAGATTCAACCAGTTATTAAGAGAGAACCACAAGGATTTCAAACATCAATGTCTTTGTAGGCTTCATAAGCAGCTCTGTAACTGCAGTGTCTCAGGTGAGTCTGACTCAAATGAAAATGAAAAAAAAGTCTGGAGGTGTGGAGCTAGAACGAAGCGGGACCTCTGTATCTACTGCCGACTGAGCTTCTGAGTTGCGTTACAGGTAATGTAGGCGGCAGGTTTTGACAAGGAAGATGAATGTGTGGAATTATAAAACGTAGTCTCTGGCTCAGTATTGATTTTGACCCCTTTCACTGATGTAATGGTGAAAAAAGGGATTTAGAGAAGCACAGCCGCGCTGTCAATCAAACCATCATCCGTCAACTTCACTGAACCCGTCCTAAAGTCGACCTTTGTAGTCGTGAAAGGAGCAGCCTGGCTCCGATCCAGACATCCAGAAAGAAAAAGTCTTCTTTTGACTATTCGAGTCCCGAAGGCACAACTCCAAATCCAAAGCTGCCCGTCCCTCCCACCCTCTCTCCCCCTGCTGCACCGATGACTTTGACAGTAAAATGCTGTCAATCCCCATCAGATCCTCACGACAGCGGCCTCTGAATGTCGACATAGGGAAAAAACTGGAACTTCTCCTGCCTCTCTCATCAAGCTCATGATATCAAGGGAAAGTGGGAAAACATTTTCACACTGAAACACTCGCTCACTCGCACACAAAGTGAGCGCTGACCGCTGGAGGCTGAGAATAGATGTTCCAAGTTTTGATGCAGTTGATGTAACTATTATTTCTCCCATTTTTTTCTGCTCTCCTCTCCCCTGCTTCATGTTACACCTATCTTGTCTTCTCTCCCTCCCCCTCCTCCTCTGCCGCTCTCTCTCTCATTCCTCTCTATTCATCTCCTCTCTCTCTCTCTCTCACTCTCCTTCCTCCCCTTTCCTCTCCTCTGACTAGGCTCAACTCACTCCAGTATTTTTAGTATTAGTGAGTAGGCGTCGCCAGGTCCTTATGAATTTTCATGGGTTTGTTTAGTGTGTAGGCTGACATGCTGCTCTCTCTCTCGCTCTCTCTCTCTCACACACACACACACACACACGATCAGAGCAGTTTAAGAACACAAGAGTGCATGCTAACACACGCGCATGCTAACACACGTGTTAAGTGAGTAGGCTGACTGCTGGTTAATGAGGATGTTTGGAGTCTAGGGAAGAGCCAACAGCCTACAGCGGCCCTGTCAAAGTCAGCACTATCACCCTCATCGTCCTCCATCATCCTCTTCTCTCTGACTTATTCCTCTTGTTTTCCTTCTGACTCCTCTCCAGCCGCGGGCTTGCTCAGATGGAGACGTTCTTAATCCAGGAAATTAATTATCTTCATTTATCTGCTTCATCTCACACCCCTAGAGAGTGGCTATATGTGGGAGAAGGCCCAGTCAGATGTGTGTGTGTGTGTGTGTGTGTGTTTGTGTTTGTGTGTGCAGCCTTGGGATTATGTCTGTGTATCTGCAGGAATATCCACATTTAAGAGTGCGTTGTTAGTTATTGCAGGCGGCCAATGATCATATATATCCTACTGTGTGTTACAGTAATTACATTACAGCCTGACATGTGGGGTGGCTCGATTCTATTAATTAAATAAGAGGAAGAGGCTCAAGTCTGAGAGTGTGTGTTGTTGCTCTGTCCATTAGATACGAGCATATGGATCACGTCAGGAAGAATTAGGACGTCGTGGTCCTCACACTCAGTCTGTGTGTGTGTGCTTCCTCTGCACACACACACACACACACACACACACACACACACACACACACACACACACACACACACACACACACACACACACACACACACACACACACACACACTCATGTGGGCCTGTGCAGATGCTCTGTGGTGTGCTTTGTGATGTTTCCACCACACAGAGACATCTCAAACAAAGTCTGGATGGCTGTGGCGAGAGTCCTCATGTCTTTGTTCTCTGCTCTCGTCCTTTTTCCTCTGGCTGCAGCTGGTCTGTGGCTTGTGACAGATCCTCCAGCCTCAGTGTGTGCCGAATTGCAGCACGCATAGAATTATGCGTGCGCGATTGTGTATCTACATGCTCTTGCCCGCTCCCCTCTCCTGTCCCACTTCAGCCCAGATTAGAGTGTCCGTCTCCTGAGGGAGACAAAAATATAAAAATAAAGCTTTTTACCAGAACACTGATCTGAACACACACACTTATATATACACATATTTTGCACGCAGACACTCACACACACAGACCAGGGGTGCATTATGAAAACCTACAGAGAGAGGGACAGAGAGCTCTTTTGCAGCAGAAAAGCCCTTTTCTCTGAGTAGTCAGCAAACTGCAGAGATGGAAGGAGATACATACAGAAGCAGACAGATAGGCCCAGTCTGACGGGGCATACAAGTTATACTAAATGTCTTATGTTGCCAGGTTTCTTTATCCTCCTCCAGCATAACCTGCTTTATCTATAGCACATTAATAAGTCAGTGGGTAGTTTTGGACAGCAGGAATTCTTCCAAGTACAAATGTTGGAGGTAGTTTCTGTTTCTATAGTGCAGGTGGTGCTAAACACAGATATTTTTTTGTAATGAAAACATGAAGAAAAGTTACCAGAGTCACTGCTTTATGATGCCTCATTGTTCCGCTTATGAGAGCAAAGTGTGGGAAAAGACACTCAAAGGGGCAGAATGGAGGACAGCAGAGAAAAGCAAACCAGTGAGCTATGTAATTGAATTAACACATAACAGTAATAATGATAATACACACACAATGGGACTGCAGTGAAGTGAATAGATACACGAATCCTGCTTTTTTGTCTTCACAGGAGTGTTTTTTCTTCTACTATGACACAGATGATAGCGTTCAGGCTTAGATCATGGCTTTGCAAATTGTACTGCATGTACTTCAGTATCTTTGTATCACGATATCATCGCTGTCACTGAGAACCTGTCATGATAGCAGTGATAGTGATAGATGAGTTACACTGTGATTGCCACCCCTCAATGTTTTTGGTACTTTGATAGGATGAACACTAGTGTCGGGTGTGATCACGTTGCATTTTTTGATAACGCATCAGTGTAACACATTGCTGTTCTGAATCCAGTAATCATGTTACAGCTATGATTATGTTTTTTTATAATGTACTTTTTGTCATTAGGTAGGGGGTTTGTCATAGCATTGTTGCAGATTATTATCAATGTGTACGGAGAAAGGCAAACCAGTCGTGGTTTGAAGCTGCATTTTAGTCAGTGGTGTTATGGATCTTGTCAAAATGGATAGAATTATGAACACAAATATACTGACAGATTCTCATCCACCAAACAATACCATCTGGAAAGCATCTGACTGGCTTCTTTAAAATCATATCTGGATAGAAAAACAGTGGAGCACTGTCAGTCACTGATTGGCCTCCTCAGAGCCCAGACCTCAAAGTTATTAAAGCAGTGTGGGATCATCTTGACAGAGAATAGAACCAGCCAACATCCAATGAAATGCTTTGATTGTCCTTCTAGAAGCCTGGAGAACTATTCCTGAAGACTACTGCAAGAAATGAGAAGAAAGCTCTGGCTTTTTTATCTTACGTACTGTATTTCCATGTATTTTTTCAGATGTTTCAACAAGTCTCTGCACCCATTTCCCAAGCAAAATATAAAGAAATGCCACCATCATCATCATCTGGCAGGGGCCTTTCTGTGTGGAGGCTGCATGCTCTTCCTGTGTTTGCATGGGTTCACTTACTTCCTCCCACAGACATACAGTTAGTGAGGTTAGATTAACTGGTGATTCTAAATTGTCTATATGTGTGAATGATTGTCTGTCTGCGTTAGCCCTGCAACAGGTTGGCAACCTGTCTAAGGTGTACGCCACCTCTTATCCTAAGGCAGCTGGGACAGGCTCCAGCCCCTAACCCCCTGTGACCCTGAAATGGAAGTGAATGGATTGATGAATGGTTAGTCATAGAGCTTATTGTTGTGAGGATACAAAAGAACACGGAAAAAGTTCACTGGCTTTTTGTCAATGGAGCTTAGGCAAATCCAACTTAAGAAGGGTTTGCCTAAGATGAAGGTGACTTCCTCTGACTATTGCAAGGACTCTGAAAGGTTGTCTGTGGGCCAAAAGCACGTAATAAAGAACATAAAGATACTGAAACAGGATTACAAGACAACAAGGTATCAAAACAAGAAGATACTACCCGATGGTTGGTTTGCTGGCCATTACAGAGTTCCAATTAGCCGTGCTAATGCAGACAGTATAAATGTCAGGAAGGTACCTGGTTCCTCAGATCTGTTTAGTCTAAAAGTGGCTAATGAATAATTGTGTTTTATTGTGCTTAAACTTTAAACGTGGATTAGTTAGTGACAGACAGAATAACTGACACAACCCAGACAAGTAGAAAAATGTAACCTTTACTTATTTACAGATTGTACAGAGGTACTGAGTGACAAGGTAGTATTTACAACACAACTAGTAGCTTAGAAACCCCTGAACTTATACACAAGTGAGATACACAGCAGAACGACCCACAGGACTACACACCAACACACTCTGTCCACCTAGTACTGTGTATGTGTGTTTGCGTGTGAACACCTGCGCCAAACTGAGATCTATACTGAGCCCCGGGAACACTAAGCGTGCTCCTCGATAGCGGCTATGTGGGAGCAAGCCGGGTGCCTTATCGCTGACATCATGGGGCCAGGAGCCAGGAAGTGTAACCATCCAGGCCTCTGACCGAGAAGTGGAAGGGTACGTGTTGGTTCGTGTAGTCCAGTAGGTCTAACTCAGGGAGAACTTAGGTGTTGTAGCAAAATAGGTACCACCAGAAACACGAGCACATCATGCAATTTGAAAAATCCGAAAGTAAAACGAAAAGGTTGGTGTAAAAATCTGTGATGATGGACATACAAAAACGCATACCTCATCCTCGCTTAATCACAATGGTACAGACGCAACATGTATGTGTGTGTGTGTGTGTGTGCCTAGCTGTATTTGTATGAGTAAGAGCCAGGTCAGAAGGTCACGTGTGGGACGAAGGGAAGAGAGTCCAGAAAAGTGTGCGCGTGCACACACACACACACACACACACACACACACACACACACACACACACACACACACACACACACCACAAACAACCTGTAAATACACACATCCTCTGTCTTATATAAATGCCTGAACTGTGTAAAACACACTTGCACACAGACACACACACACACGCACACTCGCTCACAGGTAAAACAGCACAGACCTGTAGTGGAACTATGTAGGTGGGAGGGGGTTTTTGTATTAACCACACAGGCTGGACGATCATTATTCATTGAGTGTGAATCAGATGACCCAGCTACGTGCAGCTAGTTAACAGGCATAGTTACCTTGTCATTAACCCAGCAGTGACGACTGTACAGTGAGGTCCCAACCAGCAACACACCAGAGGGGAAAAATAACTAAATAAATTAAAAAAAGGAAAAAACAAAAAAACAAAAAGAAAACAAAATCACGATATTCTAAACCATGCCAGTCTTTTTTTTTTGTTTTTAAGAAGCAGAATTGAAAAGCCACGTTGTTATTGAAATGAATTCAACACTTAATACCATTCAAATCAAACAAATGAAATCAGTTTCTAACATTTAAAACAAAGATTTTCTCTGTACAGAAGTATAATATTGCAACCTGATATTGTGCATATTACTCACACACCAAACCTGTTAAGATTACCAAAAGAGGGGCGGCGTTCACCGTTCAAAGGTGCATTTTTTTGTTTCAAACTCTCTTGCATTCTTTGCAGCCAATATATATATTAGGTATATGTGAGCATAGTTTGTCTCTCTGTGTGTGTGTTTGTGTGTGAGAAAGAGCGAGAGATAGAGAGAGAGAATAGAGCATAGAAAGAAAGAGAATCGACAGACGCTCAGCTAATGGGATATCAAGTCCTTTTTCCATCAAAATCCTTGTGTTCAAAAATAAATAAATAAATTAATAATAATAATAAAAAAATCTGTGCCCTTACTCAGTAGATTATGGATTTCTAGAACACTCATACCCACATTGCCAGCTTGTTGAGTGTGTCTGTGTGCGTGTGTGTGTGTCTGTATGTGCGCGAGTGTTGCCTCTGTAACGAGTCACTTTGCAAACTCTCCGCGTTGCCACGTGACTCTCAGTGCTGAAAAACAGCGCCGTGTTCTCGCCAACACAGAGAGCCACACAAGTACCAGCTTACTCTGACGCGCGTCCAGGAGCATTCATTAGATGAGTAAATCTGCAACAGCGATACACACTCAGCCTCTAAAATCACTACGGAGACATTAAAACGGGCTCCTTTGCTTGACATAGAAAGTTATTTGAAAAAAAGCACTGGGATCCTACGAGAGCCGAACGAGTTCTCACAGCTACTGATGTTAAGTGATTTCCAGCAAAATGTTGAGTTATTTTTTGTCTTTTTTCTTTTTTAAAAACACCACGACTGAACTTTAATCTTCTCATACTCAGTCTACTCTACAGGAAGAAGCGCGCGGGGGGGGGGGGGGGCGCA
>VURO01046219.1:0-15697 GCA_015108175.1 Pelvicachromis taeniatus | reverse complement strand
ATTCTCGGCTTGATGCGTACTTTGAATTGGGACAGTACTTGTCTCCCACTGATGACGTATAACGAGTCCGCGAGAACGCAAGTACACACAAGTACGCATATTGAGACACAGCCACTGACTGAATGCAGAGAGAAAATTTTGTTGCCTTGTACTGTAACAATGTGCAATGACAATAAAGTTGAATACTTCTTTTTTGCAGTGTCTTTGAGCATTGCACAGTCTGACATTGGGGTCAAAACCTGCTTTAATAGCAGTTCTCACACTCCTTGATTATCAGCACCTGGCTGCTAGTTACCCTCTTAATTCTTATGAAAGTAGTAAGGGTAGTAAGGGTGGACAGATAAAGATTATCACATGACTGTGAAGTGTTCAAAGTGTATAGAATAAAGTGTAGCATGAGTATATGATTAAAAATGTGACTTCCAGTCTAAAGTGTTTTGAATGGTCTACAATTTACAACAATGAAGTTCACACTGTTCAACTAAAAAACTAAGAAGAAAATTTGTATTTGAGAACATGAATTTATTTGTACTGAGGTTTTAAATCAAATGAAAAGCAGAATTTGTTTTTTCATACGAAACCAAAAGACTTTGTTTTCTGTCCAATCAACAGAAGTCCCATTTCCATGTAAGTAAATGGGACTAGTGTGCTTTTAAAGTACCGTATATCTTCCATAACAGTTCCCAAATAATGCAGTTCCCAATTGTGCTCCTCCTTTGCTCCCGAGTGTCTCCTTGTCTGTGGTAGCCCAGTGCACGAGTAGTGCTCCCCGAAACTTCTCTCCGCCCGACTCTCCAGGAGAGGAAGTAAAACAGCAGAAAATCACAGTTAGCAGGTTCGCTAGCCGACAGTTCCAGTTCAGTGTAATAATCCCACTTGACTTTCGCCACATCCATCTTAAATGCCGCTGGTCGTAGATGACGGCTGATTGGAAACAGCTGGCCGAGTGATGAGATGCGAAGCACGGAGGGGTTGTTTTTTGGTTATTTTTGAGCAACGTTCCAGTCACACTCCATACCAGTTGTTGGCGCTAATGCACCATTCAGTTGTTTGCCAACCACCAATAAAATTTAAAAAGAAGAAGAAGACAGCGCGGAGGGACTTCCGGGTCGAAGGTCGCCTGGCTACTATTGGGGAATGGCGTCTTTTTGTCGTGACATGTTTTCAAACCAGCGTTTAAAAGAGACAGGCTACTAATGGAAGATATATGGTATAAGAAGTATTACTCAAACAGAAAAAATGGCTTTTTGGAGCTGAACATTTTTAATACACAGTAATTAGACTGCTTTTTATATATTAAAATGAGCAGAAATACGTCTGTGTTACATCACGTAACACGGCTTTGAATGCATGATGTTATATTAATAACTGTATTAATGGATCCATCAGAAATCAGACAAATCTGAAAATTAGTATGAGTCAGCTACTTAAAGTGTTTTTCATTTCCACAGGAGCAGCTTGTGTTTCGGTGCAGCACAGAAAACCTTGCAGCTTTGGCACAGTGGTGACTTGTTAGGTTTATCAGCCTGCAGACAGAGATAATGCTAACGCAACAAAACAGAAAGCTTAACATTTTATGCAAGCGTCATTGTTTTATGCAGCAGAAAACGCCATGAACGCACTTGAATTCTAAACGGTCATATCTCCAAACAATCTCCTTCGACTGCTGAAGAGAGCAGAGTTTCTGAGTAGGTGTGAAGATGCCTCACAGACTCAATTTTAATCTATTGTGCATCGCTGTGTGCATCGCTGTCTGGGCACTGCAGACTGAAGAACCTTGGCAACAAAAAACACATCCACACACACAAAAAGCAGATTCACACAGTGTGAATTGGTCTAAGATTGCTCGGGTTCACTTTTTAGATTGTATATCGCTCTATAATTTCCTTCAGCCATCATCCGTGCCACTGGTGCTGATACACAGGCTTCCATTTAACCGGTGCTTGTTAGAAAAAGTTGCTACAATTTGGTAAAAAAAATTTAAAAAGATAGAAAAAGGTAGATACAGTGAAGACGAACAGAAGAAAAGTGGAAAAAAATAAAGTCATAACATAAAGCCCTTTCTCCTTATTTTTACTTTTAAATCCAAAAAAACATGTTTCCTTTTTTGTCTAGCAATTACCTGGAAAACACTCAAGTTTCATTCATGTTCATGCACTTGATCTCTTGCTATTCACATTTCAGCTACATTCAACCAGGTTTAAAAGTTACAGTGTGTACAATTTCACCACTAGATAAATAACGAAATAAGCATGTTTATGTAAGTTTTCGTGTGCCCTGACTTTAGTCCAGGCTTGAAGTGAGGAGGACGAGGATGGCATTTTATCCAGATGCTGGTTGCGTTGTCGTCTTTACCGTTTTTTCTCTGTTTTTCTTCTTTTGCTTGGTGGTTTAATTACACACTAATCAGTGTATATTCATGAGCACAAAAGTCTTTTTTTCCTATTAAATAAACTCAAAAAGCAACTCACTGTGCATTTAAGGTTCCACTAACTGGTACATGTGACTGTCCTTGGCACAAAACAAGGTCTGACATTTGTCTTTTTTTGCCTGTAGGTCTAAATGAACCTTCAAGCTTGACATTTAAACTGCACTAAGCAATACTTTATTATGAACTTAGATTGAATTATTGTGTGAAACATGACAGGACATAGTGACAAATGGATTTTAAATTACTGCAGTATTTTGCAGTTTCCTTCCAGTGTCTTGGTTTTGCAGCCCACAGCTTTGCTGGTTTATTCTTATCCTGGTCATCACTGCGTGTTTCCAACCACAGCCAGCAAAAAAGCTCCCATAATCCTCTTTTTTTTAACACCAGACTGCATCGCCAAAGCAGACCAACACAGTTAGCCATGGACAAACACACCACCTCGAAACAAATTCCGATGCTTGCTTTATATCTGTAAATATGCTGTACCAGTTTGCTAATAAATATGAATACGAGTTTACATCTTAGTATACTGAAATGTTTCTTTTCTGAAACATAACAGGTATTTTCTGAACAGTGCTCTGTAGTTATCTGACCTCTGTAGCTCTATGGGAGAGATAATCCCACTGCTCTAGTGTATTTCCTGCTTCAACGACAGTGGACACTATCTTCCAGGTATTCGCTGGGTTGATGTGAGAGCATTCTGGGCCACAGCATATGAGTCACATCAATTTCAGACGCTATTCAGTGAGCCGGGGTCTACTGCAGATGAGGAGCATTGTCTGTTTCGTTGAGGAATGAAAAATGTTTTCTCCAGCAGAACAAGTCTTTGTGTGCCGAGGTCTTATCAGACTTTTCAAATGTACACTTCGTTACAAAGACGGAAGCAAAAATAAATGTGTATTACATGTACACTTTATCAATGGAAATACGTTTGTCTTCACTGGGGTCCCTTTTTCAAAATTGTTGACTGACATCCAGACAACAATCATATTTCAAAGAGTGATGAATATCTGTATTTAGAGTAAGGCACAAGCTTGACAGACACTTCAATTCACGTCACGTTCTGAAAGTTTTACACTTTGTTTTCAGTGACTGATCAATTTCTTTGGATCTCACTTTTTACCAAGAATACTTTTTCAGGTTTACGAAAAGATGATGGTTTATGTTAAAATACAGCATATACAGTATATTGAATGGGTCATCCGTTCACCCATCTCCCACTGGTGGCGCGGTGTCGCGCTCATTCACCCACTCACCAAACATCCTTGTGTTGGCAAACATGTCGCCGTGGGTCTGAACACTGAATCCAAAAGGTTCTGGTAGAGACCAAGCAGGATGTTGCGTGAGGGAGTTTTGGGGGATTTGTATGGTTATATGGTTTTAATGCTAATATGGATCCTTCTAGTAATAATTTTAATTATAAATGGTTACATAAATGTTTACATGGCTTAATTACCTCTTTGGAAAGTTTGGATTATGAGTGTGGCTTATCAGCTGCAGAGTATACAGAGCTGCCAATTACCCAGTTGCTGCTGTTTGTTTATGCTGCTAATATAAGTCACTGGTACTCCACGGAGCTGCCATGTTAAACTTTGCAAATTAATTTGATGAATAAAATAAGATATCATTTTGACCTAGCATTTTGAGTTTGTTATGTTTTGGTTTGATTTTTTTTTTTTTTTACATTTTTCTTTAAGTTTAAAGAAGTTCAGGAACAAACTGCAGGAAGATTTTCAGAACAAAAGATGTAAAAAAAATTATGTTGTTCAGCTTTAGGATTATGATATAGAACATGTCATAGTTTCAAGAGCAAAACTCACTTGTATCATGAATAATATGCCTTTCACTTTTCACTTTCACTTTATTTCTAAAGCACAGCTGACCAAAGTGTTGTACAAAATTAAAAAATAAGAGAACAAGAAAAAAAGAATAAATCAGTACAGTAAGAAGTTTAGCACAGATGACAGCTCACACTGGGTTAAAAGCCATGGGGAAAAAAGTTTGTTTTTGAACAAGTTTTAAAAACAGCAAGAGATGGAGCCTGCCTGACCTACAGCGGCAGCTCATTCGCATTTTAGGAGCCAAAACTGCAAAAACTGCGTCTCCTCTGGGTTTATAAAATGTCTTCAGGACAGTCAAAAGTAGTTAGCTGATCTAAGAGTACGTGACGGCATGTAAGGGTGAAGAGCTCAGACAAATAAGAAGGGGCAAGACCATTAAGAGACTTAAAAGCAAATAAAAAAATTTTTTTAATGGATTCAAAACTTAACCAGTGGGAACACATGGGGAACAGCTGATATGAATGAACATATGGACACAAGGGGAGAGTAAAACTAACCACACTGAACATAGGAACACAAGACCTCTTCAAAATAAAACAGGAAACATAATGAGATGCAGACATAACAACAAGTGCTTGACAACAGAAGACACGCAGGAGACTTAAACACAGGGGTAGAAGACACAATCTAAAAAAACAATAAACTATAACGGCAACTTGGGTATAGTAGAATGAACTTAGAAAACCTAAAGGAATTAAACATAAACAATAACCATCAAAAATAACCTCAAAACGCTGGGTCAAAAGACCCAGGATCGTGACAGACACAGAGGGCTGCAAGTCTAAAAAGAAAAAAAGGGGAGAAATGAGCAGCACAACAGCACCGAGCAGGAGTGCAGGGTTTAGCAGGTTGAATAAAAGCAACAAATTAGTGACTAACCTCGTGTTGTGGATGGATGATCTCAGTTGATCTCCCGACTGAACTTTGGTCCGTTTACAGCATCCTGCCCTGTGATTGCATTTGTCCCTAACCATTGGGAACTCTCACGTTAACTTTTATCGAGTGGAAAAAAGTTAGCGTTCATCCTCCAGCTTCATTGTGTTAATGCTAACATAGCTGTGTAGCTAGCCACCACGTAGCACATCATTATATACCAGTTATTCCAACTTCAGTGACCCTACAAACGTCACTGCTGTTTGATTTTTTGTCTTCATTTATGTCAGAAGTGATAGCAGAGGTGTATGTTTTAATTTTTCAGTAATCCCTCAGTCAGAACATGGTGTATTATGTTTTGGTAGAAACTAGCGAGCTAACTTCCTGCTAACTTCTAATTGCACAAATTCTGTTTTCATGGATGCCTGGATGTTAAACTTAATTGTTACACCTGGTAGAGCAGCCACACTGATCATTTTATTACAGATGAAAGAATTTAGACAGTTTGTAATTCCCAGTGATGACGCAGTGTTTATTTGACTTTGGGATCTGAAGCAAAGTTTGGACCTGGAAATGGCAAATGATGTCAGACTTAAAGACCGGATGATTTTAAAAAAACACTGTACTCACACCCGAAGAGATCCATGTTTCAGTCACTTAGAGAAAGTCCAAACTCTGGGATCTGAAAAATTCCTTAAGGATAAAAGTTTTATACACGATGGACCTTCACCGGACCTATCCTAGTGGGTACTGGGTACTGTAAAAGCAGTAGTAGGAAAAGTAGGTGAAATCTGTGCAAAATGCCATAGATTCCCAAGGTTGACACCTCGCCAGCACAGATGAAGGTGAGTGGGGCAAAGGGGATAGAGCACCTGGTCTGAGTCAGCAACAGGTACCAGCCAGGTATCAACAGGGTCCAGGGAACGCCAGGATGCAGAAAGTCTAGGAGACGAGCCAAACTTTGTCAGAAAAGTCCCCAGAGAGTTTTCCCCAGCCTCACTAGCGGTCCGCCACAGTTACCACGATGTCTGTGACGCCTTCTCCAGCAAGGTGAGTATGGTGCCCGGCAAAGATAAGCTGGTACTCTAGCCAAGGAATCAAGTCTTTCTTGGTGGCAATGCAGATATTGCCACCAAGAGGTCCATGGATCAGGCTTGTTTATCCAGCACATCCCACGTGCTCGACTGGATTGAGACCTGAGGAATTTGAAGGCCAAGTCAACACCTCAAACTGGTTACTGTACTCCCCAAACCATTCCTCAACAATTTTTGAATTGTGGTAGGGCTTATTATCCTGTTGAAAGAGGCCACAGAGACCTCTGCTTGCCTTCTTCCCACAGTGAACCCTGGTGTCAGGTGTTCCCAGGTAAGATCAGGAACTCCCCACAGCTAAAGCTAAAGTTCTGGAGATACTCTGACCCAGTTATCCAGCCATCACAGCTTAGGCCTCATTAAACATGCCCAAAACCTCATGCTTGTCCATTTTTCCTGTTTCTAACACCTCAACTTTGAGGACAAAATGTGTAATATATAGCACCCACTATCAGGTGACACGATGAAGAGATAATCAGTATTATTCAATTCTATCGGTGGTCAGAATGTTATTCCTGATCAGTCTACGTTACTATAAATGAATCTACATGTATCCTTCAATTCAATTCAATTTTATTGAAGGAGTCTGAGGAGGATTTTATATAGCAGCAAATCACAACAACAGTCACCTCAAGGTGCTTTACATTGTAAGGTAGACCCTTCAATAATACATACAGAGAAAAACCCAACAATCATATGACCCCCTATGAACAAGCACTTTGGTGACAATGGGAAGGAAAAACTCCCTTTTAACAGGAAGAAACCTCTGGCAAAAACAGGCTCATGGAGGGGCGGGGCCATCTGCTGCAACCAGTTAGAGTTAAAGAAGGAAGACAGGATAAAAGACATGCTGTGGAAGAGAGTCAGAGATTAACAACAAGTATGATTCAATGCAGAGAGATCTGTTAACACATAGTGAGTGAGAAAGGTGACTGAAGAGGAAACACTCAATGCATCATGGGAATCCGCCAGCAGCCTAAACCTATTGCAGCATAACTAAGGGAGGATTCAGGGTCACATTCACAATTGTGAATGTTTCACTACTGCTGTAATTATGTGACCATGTGCACTCTGACGCAGATGCCATAGCACACATTGTATATCAGTAAGATGCCATTAGCTTTGACAGAACAGCAGTATTTAACAGCCTGGGAATAAGAACTGACTGAGTTTCATGATACAGAAGCAGCGAAGTTTCCATAGACATCCACAAAACCAACTCAATAACTAATGATAGTTACATGAGCAAGTACGTATGTATGTAGGAGGACTTGATGAACTAAGTTATACATTATGTCAGTCTCAGTCCAGAAGAACTTTCCTAGCACATGGATCTTACCTTACCATAATAAATGCCTTGAGGCAATCTGTTGTTGTGATTTGGTGCTACATAAATAAAATTGAATTAAATTTAATTGAACATGAAAAATACCTTTCCAGGCAGCTGGCACACTTTCAGATTTGGACCTTTCTTAGCATGGGTTTTGATGGTTCTGTGTGTATGTGAATGCCAGGGCTGTAGCAAAGATTTTGCCAGCCATTTTTCCAGGCACTGAACCACAGCCAGAGAGTGATGTCATACCCGTTGAGGTTTGTGTTGTCTGGCACTTTCCATTACTTTCTACTCTCCCTTTGCAGAGATCAAGGACAAACCTGGGTTTTGACAGAATTCACCAAAACCTGAGACTTTTACATGTTTGCCAGAAGCACAGAGAGTGGGCTGAATGGAAATTTTTGAAAGTTTAGTGAAGGTTTTGATTCTGTATGCTTCTAATATCACCCTGTGATATTTAACAGTACTTCAAAAGACACAGCTAGAAGTTGACATTGCAGTTAGACAGCTGGAAGTACATGCCAAACAACAGGTGGTGGATCAGGTCACAGTCAATATAGAAATTAGACACCAATGACAGAGCTGGACGATGACACTTTTTACACCGTACTGTTTGCATGATGAAGGTAGAGGGCACCCTAACATTATATTGGACAATTAATTAGTCCTCCTTTCATTTTCAAGCTTCAAAGGGCATGGTTGATTCAAAGCATCAAGAGGCCATGGAGCACGCTTGTCCAGACAGTCTGAATCCATAAATACAGATCCCTTTCCTGCTTTGACCTGCTGCTTTACAGATGAAGAGAAGAAAAGTTGGGAAAGAAAAAGTTCCTTAAAAGGACATGACAGAAGTCACAGAAGACATCGGCCTCATCTAAGAGTGTCGCCTAACAAGTCCTAGTGGAACAGATGCACATAACATGGTACCCTGTGCCAAAAGATTCAAAATTAGATGAGGAATATGCACATTAATTAAAACTAACTGCTTCCCTTGCCATCAGCTTTTCACCAGAGAACTGTGAAATATTTCAGGACCAGTAGCACTGCAACAAAGCCAGCACAGACACGACAACAAATGTGAAGACCAGCCCTGAAAATGACCCTAAGTCATAAGTGAATGGCATCTACATGGGCAGCAAGCGAAATGAAGCCAGTGAAAGCAGCAACAACATCTCTAAAATCTCTTCACTAAATGGTCACATGTATGAGACCACAGAAGGATTTGCCTCCATTATCTCCATTTAACCAGGACACACTGGCACTGTCTGAGGAGAGATCGTCTAAAGCAGGAAACCTGGACAGAGGCATAGTGAGACACTGAAACCAATAGATGTAAAACTAACATTAACACTAAGTACTTCTCTTGTTTTTGCCATCACCAGTGAACACTGTGTTGTCAGAATGTACCCTCGGACTGGGATGCTTCATTGCTCCAGGAAAGTCTTATTTCATCATCACTGCTTTGAATACATTAGCTTCTTAGTGACTGAGTGCATCAGAAAGCTTGGTATTATGCAAAGGACTGGTAACAGGTGAGGTATCATGCACTGCTGACACATTTGCATGCATGTTATCTCACCTGTGTACTCCTATTCAAACTAAGCTCTTTGCACTGGAGCCCAAAGCAATGCTTTCTGACTGTAGCATGGGCAGATTTTATTGATGTTTAACTATTTGTATACACATTATATATATATACACACAAATGCTAAGTGTAAGAAATTCACTCATCAAAACTGAAGCATAAACTTCATGAACAGACTTCACAACAGGGCACATTATCATAACTGGTGCATTCTGTCTCTCAGTGCTCTCTTTTTTCCCTTCTATCTTTCCCTTCATCCCTAACCGGTCACGGCAGATGGGCGCCCCTCCCTGAGCCTGGTTCTGCTAGAGGTTTCTTCCTGTTAAATGGGAGTTTTTCCTTCCCTGTATTACCAGGGGCTGCTCAGAGGGGATCGTCTGATTGCTGGGGTTTTCTAACATTGATGGGTCTTTACCTTACCATATAAGGTATATTGAGGTGACGGTTGTTGTGTATTGGTGTATACAAATTAAATTGAATTGAAGTTAATATGTGCTTTTAACACTCAAAAAATTCTAATTTTATCACAGGAGTCCATGGGGACTGACACACTTTCACGCCCAGTCTCAAGAAGCCTTTGGAGGAATTGCACTTTTTTTGGCCCTTTTGCTTTGGCTTCATTTTTGTCATGTCCAGAGGTCACTGCTTGCCCCCAGCTAAGTTTCCCAGCTCGGCTGACTCACTGTCATATTCATGAAACCTATTTAAGACAAGTCTTGTTGTGTAATTAGATCGATTATCATGCCGTTTGCATTTGAAGATGGCAAAAATGTAATCTACAATATGCAACATCCAGAAAAAATGTGCAATTTAAACCATGATTAATCGGCATTAAGAGATCCAAAAAGCCCCCCCACAACACTGCGCTCAAGTAGCATCCTGCAATGTTATCACAAGGTATTTTGAGTCCATGCTGTTGTTACCAGCTTCTGAGTGTTGTATCTGCAGAAATGGCAAGGCATCAGAGCAGTCTTTATGCTGTCTAGCTTTGATGATACTGTGCTGATGTCTGCCTTAGAGTTCTTAGCTGACTGCTGTAGTAGACCATTCATGAAAAGAAAGGCTCAATGCATTACATTGAATTTGGGGGAAAAGAATATAATAGCAAGAATTTTGTATTGCTTATGAGTGACATTGTTATTGACGATATAGCAAATAGGTATTGCGGACTTGCATTGTAAATATATAAGACTAAAACTGTGGATCAGTGAGGATTTGTAGTGGTTTAGTGTGCTTTTATTAACCTATTAGAAGTGTTGGAAATTGCCAGTGTGTCTTTGATTTGCATTGCAGATCTAAAGCTTTGGAGCTTTAGGCAAAAAATAATCTCTTTTTACTCCATTTTTAGAGCTTTGTTAATGAAAACTGACATCTGCTGTTGTAAATTTCACAAACATGTAGCAATATTTCCCATAACTGACATAAAAGGATTTATTACAGCATCTTTAAAATACTACATTTACATAAGAGAATATGGAGTTCAGGAACCACGGTATCCCAGCAGTCATGGGATATATGACTGATTCCTCTGCTCTGTGGGCTGTTCATCACACATCAAACACCACTGCTGAAATTCATCTCTGGAACATTGGATTTGTCCTCAAACTGGATTAGCTGAGTTCCAGGTGTGCTTATGCCTCAATCACAGATTCACCCTGCAGATTTGCAAGGAGACCCTTTTCATCCCTGTTATCAGTGGACACCTGCATTCTGCTGAGTATCCACAATAAGGAGACTGACTCCTAATAAGCACATATAGTCAGCTAATTATTTACCACAACTAAATATGGGAAATAACTAAACGAGAAATAATTCAAGCCAAGTGGCTCACAGCATAATTAATTTATTAGAAACAACAAAACATACAAAAAGCATCTATTTACTATGTACTCCCTGTATACTGCTACTTTTGGCTCTGCGTTACAAACTAGATCCTTTCATATGGGTCGTCCGCCCTCTGGTGGTGAGAGTCGTGTATTACAGAACACCGATGTGCTAAAGGTCACGTTTCTTCGTGTTAATATATAATAAAACATGTTTACGCCAGGAAATGCTTGTCTGCCTTTAGGCAGGGTCTTGTTTTTTTCACAAGTTGAAAATCTACCAATATAAGTCATACTAATGTGTTTTATATATGGCAATCAGGCTAATAACGGTAGACTACACGAAGTATTTCTTTGTGCTGCGTTTAGTCTACAATTTAATTAAACAGTCAGACGTAAACAAAAACTTTTTGTTTGACATTAATGGGTTACCAAAGCCAGCGTGTGCGTGTTTGAAGGCCGCACGCTGTTTACAGTGAGGAAAAAGCAAACCACTGGTCAACTTCAAGATCAAGAAAAAAAAAATCCACCGCTATGAACGCTGGGAAATGTATTTTTAGCAATCTTTGGACCGTCGCAATCGGACGCGGGAGAACTTCATTTCCCGTCGGTCTTTGCGCACTTAGGGTTACACGCTGCTCTCCACGCAGTCGGAGCTGCTGAAACGATAAATGTGGTTCTTGAACGATACATAGCTCGCATGGCCCTCCGGTTTGAGAAGTGCAACATATAATTCCGGTAAGTGCAGTCAGCTTTCTGTACACTCCTTTAGTATTGTTTATTCACTTACTGATTAGTTTTTGCTTGCGTGAGTTAGCAGAGCAACTAGCTAACAGGCTAATGTTAACCGTCAGAAGCCGAAGTTGGCAGCTGTTCAGAGTTTGGCTTTAGCGCACGGCTGTCGGTCAGTGTCTAAGCTAGACTAGCTGTCTGCTTTAATGAGTCAAGCCTCTTTGCTTCGCCACCCGCTACAGATCACCGTAGTTAAATGGGAACTAAAAGCTGTCCCTTGTTTGTCCTCAGGACATTACTGTCCAATGTCAACCACCCTAAAATAGACTCCTGCGAAAATCTTCCATTACTGTGACTCAACATTTCCGGGTGCAGCTTGTAAAATAAGTCACGAGGAATGTCCGCCGTCGGACGGACTATTTGGATGCTTTTATTTTGAGGACGCTTGTTGTGACTTCCCGTCTTATTGCAGTGATTTCGCATAGCTTGGGTTTGGCTAACTGTAGGTCAGCTAACATGTGTTGTCGTACAGTAGTTTCTGTGTTTTCAGCAGCTCCACTTAAGAAATCTTTAGAAAGAACTCCCTGAATGAAGCACGTTTCAGTGCATTTCAGGCTGAACTGAGTCGCTTAACAAGTAAATACTTTGACGATTTAATCAATCTTTCACTGAATGAATATTTTTAGGCATGTCTGTGTTGGGGTTTTTGTTTCTTTTCATCTTGTTGACTCTTTAGGTTTTGAGTCCTCGATGGACCCAAATAAGCAGAGGCTTATGGATGAGCATTTTCATGATTATTAGGTTAATGAGGTAGTTGGATTAGAATTTAAAGTGCCCTTTCCTGTCTGATCCTGCAGTCTGTGGTTGAACATCACAGCAGAAAGGAGGAGGATGATCATGCAGCGCATCCTTACTCATGGGACACTGCGGAGGGTGGCGGCGGTGCGCCCGCTGCTGCTGGGCATCACCGTCCCCGAGCCCCCAAGAGCGTTTTGTTGGCGTGGCCTTCGTCAGTCGCCACCTGTGGGCCAGCGTTGCCTCTCCACTTCGGCCGTCAGCAGAGCAGCACATCAACCAAAACATCAGCCGGCACAGGAGGAGCCGCAGTCTGGCACCACGACGCCTCAGACACAGGACAACCAGGGAGAGAAAGCAGCACTTGATCCTGCAGAGGTGGACCCTCTTCAGGACAAGTCCATCGGCCTGTTCCAGAGGTTCAAAAAGACCTTCAAACAGTACGGGAAGGTGATGATCCCCGTGCATCTGGTGACGTCCTCTGTTTGGTTTGGAACCTTCTATTATGCTGCTATGAAGTGAGTGGCTCTCTGCTCAAATGTCAAATCTAAATGTGATATGCCATATCCTCAAGAGATTATTATGCCTTTCTTATTGACTCGGTTACTGTTGCGGGGGGTGTGCTTTGAGTTTTAAATAAGGAGGTCAGTGCATTGTAAGAAATCGTGTGAGCTCAGACTGCTGAGCAGTAAAGATAAAGTCCAGACTGGTACCTTGTTGATTTTTCTGTTATGTGGAGATGCAGCAATAGTTTATCCCTCGAGGTGGGTGTTTTAATGCTTGAATGTGTCATAGGTCAGTGTTACGTTGTGTAACAAACAAAAAATGTTTTTTGCTTTTCTTTTGCTTCCTCAGAGGTGTGAATGTAGTGCCATTCCTGGAGATGATTGGTCTACCGGAGTCGCTAGTTGGCCTTTTAAGAGACTCATCGAGTGGGTATGCGCTGACTGCATATGCCATGTACAAGGTAAATCAAATCCACAGATGCTGCCACTGCATTATATACCAGACTACTTTTAAATGGACTCCCTGCAGCATACCTGCTTCTTACTTTCAAAGCACTTCATAACCTTGCTCCCCCATATTTTTCTGGTCTTCTCCACACGTTCGAACCCCCTCGTACACGCCACTTCTTCTCGGAGCCTTTAGTTGTTCTGACATTAGAGTGCTCCTCCACCAGATCTCCAGACTACAAACTCTCTCTCCACTTTTAAATCGCTATTTAAAACCCATCTATTCAAAACTGCATACCCTTCATCGTAATTCCAGCTTAGTCTATTTTATTTTGCACCTATAAATAAAATGTAGTATAATATTAATTGACCTGAGCATCAGTGACATCAGCTACAACTGTTAAGTCACCTGTTAAACATCCAGAACAAAGCTCAAGGGATCGGGCAACTCTTATGATCACATTTTAACTCGTGTAGCTCTCCACTTGTTTACTTACTTACAGGGTCAGACTAGTTTCTTTATGTGAACTAGTTTATGTAACAAGAAACTAGGTCAAACTCTGTTCCCAGTTAGCTCTGGGAACAGGGCGAATCATGGTACTGGGAACAAAAGTTTTAAACGGGCGTCATTGTCCCACTCCCACACCAGTTACAGCCACTGAACCTGGCTTCTTTGTTTGGAGCAGTTATCCAGTCCTGTCTCAGTGAACATGTGAAAAGCACATACAGTGTATTTAAACCCATTTATGTTTTTTGGGGTGTTTTTTCTTTACTACAGATCGCAACCCCTGCTAGATACACAGTGACCCTGGGCGGCACGTCACTGTCCATTCAGTATCTCCGCAAGCACGGCTACTTATCCAAACCACCGCCAGTCAAAGAGTACTTCCAGGACAAAATGGAGGAGACGAAGGAGAAACTGACAGAAAAGATGGAGGAGACAAAGGAGAGATTTTCAGAGAAAATCGAGGAAACTAAAGAACGTTTCAATGAGAAAATGGAGGAGACAAAAGACAAGTTCTCTGAGAAACTGCAGGAGACCAAAGACAGAGTCTCTGAGGGAAAAGCCTTCTTTCGAAAGAAAAACGATTAGAGAATCACGTCTACAGGTGGTGTCTCTGAAAATATGGTCATGTTGTGATCTCAGCGTGATGTACTGACTAACGTGGGAATCAAGTGGCAGATGGTACCTCTGAGAGTGTTTGGAAGGAGGAGAGAGATGCTGCACTATCCCTGTCCTGAAACCCTCCTCACACCTCTCAGTCGTGTTTTCTGTTTGTGTCCAGTTGAGTCCCTTTCTGTCTGAACCCTGCCTCCCTGCACTGAAAGTGTAGACTAGACAGCAGCTTAGTGGACTGCTGGCAGCGCTACCTTCTGACACTGTCATCTCAGACTGGATTTGCACACACTCAAGTAATCTGCACTCACTCTGTTGGCCGTTTAAAGAGGAGCGCTGTTCTTGTTTCTCTTGTCACACCCATAAATGCAGAAAGGGGTAGGGCTGGGGAGTCTGGGCCCCGTGTAATAACAGCACCTAAGGGAGAGAGCAGTGCTAATCATTGTAGCTGTTAGGGACTCAAACTTGAAGCTCGTGGGTTACTTGTGTGTGCTAGTCCACTAAAGCCTTTCTCAAGGCTCAGAGTGTCACCTGGTGTCTTTTCTAACATAATAAGAGAGAAATTAAATGAAAGTTTTCTAATGTATTTTTATTTGATAGTCAAAGCTAATGTGTGACAGCGTTTCAGTGTTCGTGTCACTGTTAGGGCAGTAGTGAGTAAATGTGCAGTGCATAAAGCATGTATGAGCTGCGCACACAGTGTCACACACGAACAGCAAGAGTTTATGTTGCGTCACGAACGTCTTCATTACTTTGGCACAAAGACAAATGGGTTTTGTCAGGAATTCACACAGATGTCCGCTGTAAACAACAACTGAATAAAAGTCAAGTGCTAACCAAATGATGTTTGACATGTGTGGAGTTTGTGTTTTATCTGTCCTCTCACAGTCCAAACACAGGTCAATTAGTGTTAATTAGGCTTCCTATTTGGCCAGAGGGTGGATGTGGACATAAATAGTTGTTTCTGCAGTGATTTCCAGTTCCAGCATGTTCCTTATTGGATTAGAGGTAAGATGATGGGATGTCTCTGTACCTAGCACTCCATGTCTCACTCACACTCAGGTTTCCCTGCTGTTATCCTTCAATGTTAGATTATGTTGTGTTTTTTCTTTGTTTTGTTGTA
>VURO01046217.1:0-15195 GCA_015108175.1 Pelvicachromis taeniatus | reverse complement strand
CAGAGAAGCCTTTTGAATACAAGTGCGCACATCCACACAGGTGCACACACGGGTGTTCACAGACACAATTTACACCTTCCCTGGCTGCTGTTTTGGAACACACTATGTGCTGTCAGTTCTGCATACTGCACAACCAGTATTCAGTATTTACTGTCAACCTCTGTTAGTGCTGTGGTCCGCAGATTGTGTTGCTCTGCATTACAGTATTGTGTTGTTGTCGTTTCCCTTTGCTTTTTCCAACAGGTGATCCAGTGGACGTGTTTTTTTGTTTATTTCTTTCTCTTGCTGTCCCTCTCCCCCTCTGTTTTTCTCCCCCCTCACTCCCCTTCTTTCTCTCTCTCCTTTTCCTGTCCCCCAATCATGTCATGTCTGTAACAAATGAAAATTAAATAAATAAATAATAATAACAAAAGTCAATCAAATGGATCATTACGGCAAAACCGCGATGGTCCTTTTGATAGAATAAATTCCGTTGGGCATCCTTCCTGACCTTCAGACAATAATTCTGATAGATAAAAATCCAAACGGGACAAAAAAAAACCTTGTAATGAAGCGATATTTCCTACTGGGTTGTCCACGCTGATACAGCCATACTTAAAACCCAGAAACACTGCACAGGGCAAAGTATCAAGGATGTGCTTTGTGTAGTCCATCTCTGGGACATGATGTATGAGAGTACACAACAAGTCCACAGATAAACCTCTCCAGAGGATAATGTTGTCTGTGATCAACCATGCTCATCATATCCACATCAGTACGACATGCAGCATGTGCTTCCTTTGCTTATATACAAAGCCAAACTAGTGTACCCATGTGTCCAGATTTCTGGCATGGCTTCATAACAAATTGCTAAGTGGATTACATTTCATGGACCTACCTAAGACGAAGAGGGCTCATGGGCTGAAAATACCATGCTGTTTATGTGAGAACATTTATTGCCTTAAGGGTTGAGGAATGTTTAGTGGCAGAAGCAGCCTGCATCAATCTGAGTCACAAGGCTCAGCAGCTGATCACAGGGGTGGCAGCAGATCAAAAAGGGCTGCTTTTGTTGTCAATTATAGTGAAAGGAGGTCCACAAAAGCATGGTTAGCTTTACGCCTCGTGGCAGGCAGCACTAGCTCGGTCATCAAACTTTAATATTCAGATCCCAAAACAATCTATACTCCTATATTTGTGAGTTTGCCTTGATGTGACGTTTTGATGCTGTTCACACACAGTTTGTGAAAATAATGGCAGAGTTTAAGAGTTCATTGGGAATCTTTTAACAAACAATATTATATGATATTATTATAACCTATTGTCACATCAACCTGTTCCTTAAAAAGAAAAATTGTTATTGTTGTTATGGATTTTCATGAACTGTAGACTTTCATGCTGCGATCGATGATTCCACTGTGCGTCCCAGTATCCTCATTATGACTCCATTAGCAGATGGTTGAACCTCCTCAGCTCTTTCCTTTTGATGGAGCCATGGATACGGTTAACAATCGAAAATATTTTAAAGGGTCATTTGTGCATAAGTGATGTAGATGTGTGTGTGGACGGTGCTTTCGAGGTCCCCACACCCATAATCTCTGTGTGAAAATGTACTTTTTATGAGTATATTTTGTTGTAGTGCAGCAACATCAGAATATCAGTGAGCTCTCTGGGGTGTTTGTGTGTGCAGGGGACATATGCTACAGTTTTTAAAGGGCGGAGCAAACTCACGGAGAACCTGGTTGCACTGAAGGAGATCCGGCTGGAGCACGATGAGGGGGCACCTTGCACTGCTATCAGAGAAGGTATGTGCACACAGACACACACATACACGCTTTAGAGTCCAGTGCCGTTGTGTTTGTGCAGCACTTCTACTCGCAGTTGTGATAATCACACCGAAGGGGTAGGTCTAATAATAACACCGTGTCCTTACATTCACCTGCAGCATTAGCAACAGAACAACTTGAATTAATACTACAGAACTGTTCATACAGTTCAATATATGTTGTCGATGTTAGTTTAGCCAACGTGCTAAATAATATTAAGATGTAAATATAAGGATCGGGTGTGGAACTTGCTCATGAATGATCCTTTTTAGAAGCTGTATTATCTTAAATGGTCATTTACATGTTCTTCAAGTCATGTCTTGTTGTTCTAGTCGTTTTAGTGCCGTCTCTGTGGAAAGATCTTGCAGACCCAAAATGCCAAAGATGCAAAATCAAACTCAAAACAGACATTTAATGCAGATTTAATGTGAAGAATTTCCAATGTCTAAAGAATCTAAAGAGCGTATAAGGGAATGCAAGCCAAAGAAAACTACAAATAATAGGGAATATATACAAGTTAAGTCTGAGAAAAAATTTTATTTAACACAACAAACAGAGAACAACCAATGCTGAAAAAATAAATGAGAAGGAACTCATTAAACAGCACCTAAAAGTAACAGTAAGTGAAACTGAAATGACCATAATATATCAGAAACTTATAATAAATGTTTGCTTGGAAAACGGTGAAATTAAGTAGTTAAAAAAAATCAGTACATGCATGTGTTAAATTTGATGATCTATGAGCTGCAAACGTTCTGTTATACAGCGGTAATGCAAACTTTAAAGCAATACACAGCAGCTGGCTTTAGACCATAGACTGTATCTAAAGATGGACAAAGAAGTGAAGCCAGAACATTTCGTTTCACACCTCGGGTGTAGTGTTGTCATGCGTTGTTGGATAAAATAGCTCACTTCATGTCTCCTTCCCTTGTCCGACCAGTGTCTCTGCTAAAGAACCTGAAACACGCTAACATCGTCACCCTGCATGACATCATCCACACCGACCGCTGCCTTACTCTGGTGTTTGAGTATCTTGTGAGTATATCACTTCCTGTTTAGTAGGTTTTCTGAAGATGTTGATCTCAAATCCCAAAAAGCGATATGGATCAATTTGAGTGCAAAAGCTGTCACTACTGTGTATTTCAGGACAGTGATCTTAAACAGTACTTGGACAACTGTGGGAACCTCATGAGCATGCATAATGTCAAGGTGAGTCACATGCATGAGTCATCATCTACATACGGTACATTGTAGAGCAAAGAGAGCTTGTTCAGTTGCACGTTGTAGTACTAAGTTTGTTTCCTGAAAAAATGTGTTCAACATTTCTTTAACAAAGGTCAAAAGGTCACCAAACCTCCTCCTTGATGCTTTAAAGTTGTTCACACGTAGGGGAAAAACTACCACTGCCAATGTGGAGCCACCTGCTTGGTGACCCTGGTGAATAAGAGAGCAGCCAAAAGTAACTAAGGCTAATCAAAAGAACTGCCTGCCTCACAATGCATCAGGTTTTTTTGGTACTAAGAGTTACTCTCCATATGTATACTTTAGGAAATTAGTCTCTGCATTTAAACCTTTCACTCAGTGAAGCAGTGAATCCGGCGCCCAGGGGGCAGTATGTGGGGGTCGATACCATGCTCAAGGGTACCTCAGGTTAGCCGTTGGGTGGGTTCGAACCGTCGACCTTCCGATCAAGGGGCAAGCACTCTACCGACTGAGCCCACCCCCGCTGGCCTTACTGCATGTGTATTTGTGGGAGCTTCCTTTTCAGCTTGAAAAATTTTGGTAGGAGAGTATTTAAATGATCCACAGAAATGTGCTTTGCACATCTTATATGATGTATGTTTTGATTTACTTAAACTTAAACATTTTATTTTAAAATTATTATTATTATATGAGTTTCCGTAGTCAACTATATCCATACATCTGTTTTGTTCTGCTTATCTGGGCCCTGGTCGTGGCGGCAGCCGCTGAGAGATGTTCTGACAACTACATTGTTTAAGGAAACTCTGACAATAACAGATATGTTTTCTCTGTTCAGTGTATTGTATATCAGATGTTTAAATTAAGGAAATGTTCCATTTTAAGATGAAACTAAGGTCTGTACTAACCTCTCAGAGTTAATGCAGCCTTTTGAACCGAGTGTGATAACAAACTGGATGGTCCGCATCCATGTTTTCTAAAAAGAACTTCAAATTTCGATTCTTCTGACTCCAGGACAGTTTGCCACTTTGCCACAGTCCAGTTTAAATTCGCATGACCAGGAGAAAGGGGTGCTGTTTCTAGACGCTGTGCACATGTTCACACACCTTTGACCTGCCTTTGTGAATGGCACGTTGATCTGTGTTCACAGAGAGTGATTTGCGGAAGCGTCCCTTCGTGTCCCTTTTATAAAAGATTCTTTTGTTTTGCTTTGATCTCGTCTTTTCTTTTCTTTTCACACACTTCCCGCGACTCTTTTTCTCCTGAGGTTTGTCCTGTTTCTATTGTTTTTCTGGTAATTTCACCATCGTTTCATGTTACTGTCTGCAGATCTTCATGTTCCAGCTGCTGCGTGGTCTGTCCTATTGTCACAAGAGGAAAATCCTCCACAGAGACCTAAAGCCTCAGAACCTGCTCATCAATGACAAGGGCGAACTGAAATTAGCTGATTTTGGTATGAAGGAGAACAACAACAGACACACAACCACACGCACACATTCACAAGAAAGACTTTTGTGAAGGAAACGGCACATTTCTGGGAATGATCGCTTTCCAATTCTATTTTACTGCCACTCTGAGATCGCCTGTCCTAATTACTTTAGCACCTTTACTTCCTGTATCCTAGCAACTGTGCCCCTCACTCTGAGCTTTCACAGTTTTCTGCTGGAAGTGGGTAGTTAAATCCACCAGTACTTTCTGACTGCATTTCAAAAGTTTTAAATAAACACGGGTAGTGAGCGGATAGAGGAAGGAAGTATTCTCTTCAGCTGCTCACAGTGTGTAGATGTTGGACTTATGATGTTTCACTGAGGTCCTCTTAAATTGTGTAATGTCCAGGTCTGGCCAGGGCCAAGTCCGTCCCCACTAAGACCTATTCCAATGAGGTGGTAACGCTTTGGTATCGACCTCCTGACGTGCTGCTAGGCTCTACAGAATACTCCACACCCATCGACATGTGGTAAGCAGGGGACAGTAGACGTTTCTGTTTACATTTTTCCACATTAGTCACGGTGAACACTGACTTGGTTAGCTGGAAGCTAAATGCATGAAACACAGCTAAACCACTGAGCTTGTCAGGAAGAGAACTAGTGCTGACCCTGGTTACAGTAAAGTCCTGCTACTTGGTGAAACACTAACTTGAGGGCCATCCAGGATTCCCATGACTCAGTCCTGTCTATTAAAATTTCACAGGTTGTTAGCAGTGAGATGAGTCACTAGTCATGCAAAGGGGCGTAATATATTTGCATTAACTGTCCCTACGTGTTTTTGCACACTTTGCTGTGGTGAGAACACCCCCACAGCTCTGCTAAATCAGAAATATAAATGTGGCTCTCTAGCAACACAGCAGCCTTTTATGAGCACATGGAGCTACATCATACCCTCTCATCAGACTGCAGGATGCCTCTTCACCACACTATCCTGTGTGGAACAAAAGGCTGGACTGTGCCCACTCACACCATACTAGTTTGCACCCACATCCACTTCAAAGACTCTTAATTGTGTGCGTGCTCCTCCTCCTTCTCACAGGGGCGTAGGCTGCATCCTGTATGAGATGGCAACAGGTCGTCCCATGTTTCCTGGTGCCACTGTGAAGGAAGAACTGCATCTCATTTTTAGGCTCATGGGTAAGAAATCATTAAGTATTAAGACCATACTAAAGTATATTACAGCAGCAAGAGACAATAAGTAAAGCTTTCTGAATTGTCTTCATCCTCGAACAAGATCAAAAGTCTTAGAGGACTTGGCCACTGCATTTACATGCATACTAATATTTCATTTCTATTCCAAATATGACACAACTGTTGTATAAAGGAGGAGCGGTGTGCAGGCAGGAGATCAGACCCAAAAGCAGACTTCACAGAGGCAAGGATGAAAACTCAAAAAGCAGCTTTATTGCTGACTGAAGGGAAAAATGATACAAATTTGGATAATATAAACTAAACTTACGGAGAGGCACACAGGGAAACACAGCATGAGGGAAGACGCGAGATATAAATACACAGAGGCTGTTTCGCAATCGCAAGTACGCGAGTCCGGACTCGCGTTCTCGGCGAGATGTGCAATTGGAACAATTCAATTCAATTCAATTTTATTTATATAGCGCCAAATCACAACATCAGTCGCCTCAAGGCGCTTTACATGGTAAGGTAGGCCCTACAATAATACATACAGTGAAAAACCCAACAATCATATGACCCCCTATGAGCAAGCACTTTGGCTACAGTGGGAAGGAAAAACACCAGCGTACTCGATGATGTCACAGGTCATGTGAACGTGACCGGGCTGGTCTCGCGAAATGCATGACGGGATATTTGGCTCCACCAAGTCCACACAAGTCACCACCGATGCATGCTCGTTAAAAGGGGCGGAGCGAGAACACATCCGGGAACCTTTTGCGTTCTTGGCTTGATGCGTACTTTGAATTGGGACAGTACTTGTCTCCGACTGATGACGTATAACGAGTCCGCGAGAACGCAAGTACACACAAGTACGCATATTGAGACACAGCCAGAGGGATACAGGGCACAGAGGAAACACCTGGGAAGCACGGCTGGCACAAATTACACAGACGAGACGAGGAAGAGCAAACACAACATGACGCTGTCGAGAGACTATCAAAGTAAAACAGGAAGTACACAGAAATGCAGACTGGAGGGAGAGAGAGAACGCTGAGGAGCACGAGAGAGAGGACGTGACACATGACGGAATAAAAGACAAGGCGAGGAAACAAGGCACAAGAACTCACACAATTAAATACACACTGACACACTGTCCCATACAGTGTGCATCCAACTCAAAAACGTATCGCTTTGAGCAAGCCATCATTGAATAATACTGAGCCATGTTTCCAGAGATGGGTTGATCCGTTTCATACTTCTTGCAGATTTTTAATAACATTTTTCTTGCCCAACTGTGCATGAACTCCAAAAGTGTGCCCTTCAGTTTCCTTCCATCTTCTATTGTAGTTCGCTTTGCACCAACAAAACAAACTTCTCCTCTGGGCCAGTATACAGCATATTGTAGCCTTTTAGGCAGAAGGTCCACCAGTTAATAAATCCAAACGGCCACAGACTTTCTTCACCAGCTCTGTAATTATTTCATTGGTGTCTATTCAGTAAAGATGCAATGAGCTTATGTTTGTCTTGGTTGTGATTTAGTTATAGAGCAGATCAACATTTTCAGTTAGTTAGTAAAATCCACATCATTTTACTAACTAAAATGATGTTAGTTATAGGAACTTCTCACCCTATCCCCCTTAGAGACAGGGTGAGAAGTTCGGCCATCCGGGAGGAGCTCAGAGTAGAGCCGCTACTCCTCCACATCGAAAGGAGCCAGTTAAGGTGGTTCGGGCATCTGATAAGGATGCCTCCTGGGCGCCTTCTGGGTGAGGTGTTCCGGGCATGTCCCACCGGGAGGAGGCCCCGGGGCAGACCCAGGACACGCTGGAGAGATTATATCTCTCGGCTGGCCTGGGAACGCCTTGGTGTTCCCCCGGATGAGCTGGAGGAGGTGGCTGGGGAGAGGGAGGTCTGGGCTTCTCTGCTTGGGCTGCTGCCCCCGCGACCCGGCCCCGGATAAGCGGCAGAAGATGGATGGATGGATGGATGGATGGATGGATGGATGGATGGATGGATGGATGGATGGATAGTAAAATATGAAAATGTTAAGTTGCAGCGTCCTGTGATCACATATTTCATTTTGTTTCTTTGTTTCCACCAGGCACTCCGACAGAAGACACCTGGCCTGGGATCAGCAGTAATGAGGACTTTATGTCCTACCTCTTTCCTCAGTACAGACCTCAAGCTCTCATCAACCATGTGCCCCGGTAAAACTCACAGTTTTCTGTTCACTGTCTATTCGCTGAGACACAAAACAAGCATGGCAGCTAACATTTGCTAATTAGCATGACATGCAAACTAACTGCTGATGTCAGTTTGGGTTTGCTTGTATGTTTTGGAAGGATGCAGAAAATTTTTTTGAAGAAAGTAAACAGTTTTTGAGCCATCGCTTTTATAACGGTAACTTTATTTTCTCCAATTGCCAAATTCAACTATTAAATATTAGCATATGCTAACATTGGGGTCATGTCTCTGCTCTTACATAGTTAATTCTTAACGCAAAATACAATACAGTTTAAAAATGTTGTTCATTATTCACAGTAGTAATATGTATTTGAAGGCACAACTAGTGTCCGTTATAGAAAATGTAAAACTGTATTTCTTATTGTTCACGCTGCTCTGTCGAGCCACTTTTCATGTCTGTGTTGAGGGAAGGACCGAGCAGATTGTACCTGATGTTTTTCAAAGGCAATTTTAACCACATGTCATGGCTCACACTGAGTGCTTTTCAGCCCTCTCACGTTGAATCTCATCTTTAAAAAAAATATCAAAATAAAGTTCCTTACTTTGCAGCTAAACTCATCATGCAGTCTGAACTGTTGCTTTGTGTCCTTAAGGTTGGACACAGAAGGGATTGACCTGCTGTCTGCCCTGTTGCTGGTAAAGGTCCACACATCCACACACCTGGTTATGAGAACTGAAATATTGAGACTCACTGATGAGCTGTTTTTATCTCATGATTGCAGTATGACACCCGGAGCAGACTCTCCTCTGAAGCTGCTCTACGTCACCCCTACTTCCTGAGTCTGGGAGACAACATTCATAACTTGGCAGACAGTAAGACACACACACACACACACACAGACAGAGAGAGAGGTCCATACAGTATGACTGTGAACTACAGAGTATATCAACATCCTACAAAGCATGAATGCTGATGGTGCTGTGTACTTAATTAAAGTACTAAACTCAATATTGGTTCTAATATTTTCTGCCGCTGTGTTATCACTCTTCAGAAACAAATGTCTTTTCCTGCACGTCAGTTTGTGATGTCATAGCAGCTACATGACCAGCGTGTAGCTAATTGAGTTAATTATGACCCTGTTCCAATTGGGGGGGACACCCATGGATTAACCTCTGCACAGTCTGGTCGTCAACATTGTTGAAGCAGTGTGGGATCATCTTGACAGAGAACAGATTTGTGTATAGTTGTACCAACTTTGTCATAGTGATAAACATTTGCTTGACAAGCAAAAGGTCAGTTGTTCATTTCCAGCCAGAGACAGAAATCCCCTGTGGGGTTGCATCAGAAAGACGGTATCCAATATGAAACTCCTCCAAATCAAACACGTGAAGCTACCCGCACCGGCGACTCCTTTGTGACGAGGGAGGACCTTAAAGTAGATTGTGACAGATTGTGGCAGAGTGACTTTGCTGGGCTGAGAGAGGAGCCTGAATCCTTCACAGTGGCTTGTCTTTCTGCCTGAGCTTTCATTTCTTCTGGTCTTCTGTAGAGATTACTGCCACTGTGACATTGTGCCACCAAATACACATGATCTGAAGCTGAACATGTAAAGCGCAGATAGCATATGAAGAAGGTGAACTCCATCCTTGAACACAAGAAGAGTGCAGGTTCACAGCTTTGTTGTCATACCATCTCACAATGATGGTGCGGTCCTGGTTTTCTCTGAAATCCAAAGAGCCTCTTCCCGTGTTGCAGTCTTTAACTCTGCTCATTCAAACGTTTCGTGTTATGGTTTATGTTCCTCTTTCTCTCAAGTGTTTCACCTATAAAAGGGATGTAAAGGAGCTGTCTATAAAAGGCCATTTTTAGCACAGCATCTCCAGTAGAACCAACATCAGATTTACTTGGTCTGGATTTTCTGCTCCTTGGCAAATATCAAATACTTTGTCCTGCACGTCTCCACATCTTGAAATTCCACCTTTGACGTTTTACAGGCATGTTAGATACGTAAATGTGATTTTTTTTTTTTTTCACCGTGACTTCGTCAGTTGATCTGAAAGTGACTCAGCATCGGCTATTTGAGGAATCAATCTCAAACACGTCACGTCGCAAACAGCAAAGCGCTTTGACTTCATCTCCCAGTAGGCTCGTACACTAGGCAGCTGCACTTATCCCACGTGCAGGTACATACCCGAAAATGCTCAATTTCTTTAGGAACTAATTACATTTTAATGACTTTCTTCTTTCTACACACTACGCAGGTTTGTTTGTTCTGTTGTTGTTGTTTCCTGTAGCATTTTGTTATTCACAAAATTTACATAATGCATGTACTGTGCTCAGATAGGTCTGTCTTCTGAGTCCTCTTGATACTCTTTCCTTTACACTTTGCCTCTTGCTGAGTGCTGTTGTGTCCTATGTTGAGTCCCCACCCTCTGCACTTGTCTGGTCCACACTTTCATCTTGTAAGTCCTCCTCATTAACTACTGTCTGGATTACAAATTGCAGTAGGAGTCCATTCCTCCTCCTCCTCCTCCTCCTCACATCATCAATAGCTTCCTGTAACTGCTCCATGTCACTTGAATGCCCGTAATCACCTTCAATGCATCTTCATTTTTTTTCCTCATTCCTTACAAATGTGGCACCATTTCAAGGGCAACAGTCTTTCCAATACTACTTGATTTATTGCTAAGAACTGTTACTATAGAGCAAAGAAATAATTGAGCAAACAAAAATGTCCTTATTTGCATCTGTGTTACAGCTGCTTCAGTGTTTTCTCTCAGAGAGGTGCAGCTCCAGAAGGACCCAGGACACCGCAGCTCAGTATTCCAGCCTTTAGGTAAGGCATCTGACTGTTTGTACACATAAATTACATTTATGACATTCAGTCTTTGTGTTTTCTGCATATTGGTCACAAGATTTCATTCATTGTTCATTTATCTGAGCCTAAAAAACAACTTTGTTACAGAAATTCTGAAATTTCTGCACATGTACTTTGCTAATTAGTAGAGGCCAGCATGCCATGTTTGTTCATTCCAATACAATAAAACTGCCACTCCAAAAAGTCTCAAGGGAACTGAAAAAAAAAGGAAAAGTATTAAAGACCTCTCTACTTTTTCCACTTCCTTTTCTTTTATTGAGAGGTAGGCTGAGGTACTGCGAGATATTTCTACTTCTCTTTCACCAAACTAATAAATGTTAGGTTGAGAGAGTCATTCCTACTTTCATTTGTTTGAATTAGTCAATGCCAACTACAAGCGTCAACTGCAATTACAGGTCGAGGAAAGAACCGAAGACAAAGCATCTTCTAGAGGTCGCGGAGAGGAGGAAGAGAGACGCACGCAAAGCAGAAGACAGCGAGGAAACGCCTTTTCAGATCACAACACCAAGGCCATCGCAGCTCAGCACATTCACAGCATGTTCACCTGCATGGACAAACACGCACTCATTTCCACGGCAGCTGACCGTGGTAGGCACACAGAGTTTCTGCAGACAAACGTGCATTGCACTTGAAACACCTTCTCTATTCATACATATTTGCACAATCAGCTACACTGAACATGCTGCTGTGCGATGTAACTGGACACACCAGAGATTCATCCTCCCGACACGCACATGCATTTCAGCCGAAGAAGAAGCGGAGCACTAAATGAAATGCTCTGCTACGCTACACAGCACACCTTTACCCAGTCCTGCTTTACGTAGTATAATTTGAGTTTAGAGCACACCCAGGGTTCCAGCCATTCAAAGTAGCTGCTAATATCACAACGGGAACAACGATACAGTTACAGGTGTGCACGTCTTGGCCCAAACAGAAATACAAGTATTGCATTATGTGCTGAGCTTGTTCCAGTTCAGTTGGTTTCTAAATTATTCTCTGGTTTTATCTTACAAAGGTTATGGTCTAACACTGATATGTAGCTTAAAGACACAGTTTGGAAACCAAGGGCACTTATGAATCCTAATTTTTCTCTCAGCTCACCAGTGATTCTCCAGGGATTTGTAGTTTGAGGACAGGGTCAATACTCATACACCACCACTACCTGCAGAAAAGGCTCACCAGAAACCAAAGAGAAAAGTCACATTTGTTTCTGTTATTTGAATTATCTGATTTTTTTTTTGTGAAGTAATTTGTTTGAACATACGTTGTGTAAATATATAGTTAATAATTAATTGTCATACAAGGACATTCTGTGTTTTTTAAGCCCCTCGGCTTTGCTAATCTCTCATTTTAAAACTGTAACGTTGGATATAACGCTGGGTGCTACTAGGCACTTGCTCAATAACGGACTCGTGTGCATTTGCAGAGTGTTTTCGTCATGTTATCAAAAAGTGAGCAGTCTAAAGAAGCAAAAACAGTATGTGGCTCACAGAAAAACACTCAATAAGGCTTCATGGTCATTCATTCAATGCATAATGTGCATTAGCTAGTGACAGTTAGCTATCCCAGCTAGCTACAAAAAAGTGACGGGGAGCGTCTGGGTTCTGCTTTACAAGAAGGAGGAAAATGTTCATTCAAACCTCCCAAATCACACTGACATTTGTAGTTATGCTGATAGCTAAAGGTTTAGTCTGGAGGGGCGTCTTTTAAAATGACATGTGATAGGCACTAGGGCTGGCAAAACGATTATTTTCCGAATCGATGAATCTAGTGATTAATTTTTCGATGCATCGATGAATCTAATGATATATGTTACTGCTAAGCAGCTTAAATGAGTTTTGCATTTACGGAGGTTGGGTGTTTATCTCTGAGTGTGTGTCTACGTGGGGGGTGTCTGGATGAATTAAAGGGTAAAAACCAGCGTTAGTAAAAAAGTTGAAAACTTACGTCGTTTTATGATCGGCCATTTCCACCTTACAAAGCCGGCAAACCACTGAATCGCTTCCTTTTCGGTTAAAATATCCCCATACTGTAGAACTGCGTGTTCGGGGGGCGTGGTTTAAGTCGACATGTTACCGCCACTAGCTGCCGCCATGTGTTCTTTTGAAAGTGATGACGCATCGACGCAAATTTTTTACGTCAACGTATTTTACGCGTCGACTTAATCGATTGCGTCGACGCGTTGTCCCAGCCCTAATAGGCACACAGATATCAAATTAGACCCTGAAAAGGATAAGCGGCTGCGAATGGATGGATGGAAAAGTGATGTAATATTTTCGGTTGCTCAATATTCATTATTTCATTATCAGTACTTTTTAACACATACTTGATCGTTATGGGCTAAACCGAGCCCTCGGTGAACAGTGCAGGATTGCATGGCGGTTTTAGCATGCAGTGGTCAAACCATGTTCAGTTTCTGTGTTCATCGTGTGTTGCAGAAGGCGTTGACGCTCTCTTGGCTTTGTAATAAATATTTACTTGTAAGTGCTGCTTTCAGTCTTGTGAGCTGCATCTCAGCAGTCTTGTTTATCGAACTAAGGACTCTGACCCTTTCAAACATACAGCACCACGGCACTAATCTCAAACGCAGCCGCAGTTTACTTACATTTCCAGTCATGCTCGGACAGCACAGTACATGGGTTTAAATGGTGTGAGTCCTTCTGCCACGTAATGCATTATTGCAGCTCGAGTTCATGGAAGCAACCATAGAACTGTAACGTCAACTTTATGCGTAATATTATAGGAGTATTAGGGTTGCTATCAACGTGAGATATTTTGTTATCAAAGTATTTTGATAGGGAAACCCACAGATTAAATATAACTCTGTATCCCAGATCATATTACATCATGTAATTCTACCCAAAATCATGTTAAAACTCAACCATGATCGTTTGTGATTGAGTATGAGCCTCTGTCCCATAGATACAACTGGAGGTTTGAGCGCTTCGTGAACAATATGGCAGCTGTGTTGACTAAATGGTCCAATGAACAGAAGTAAGCAATGCGGCATCTACGTGTGTATAACTTATCTTAGCTGCTGTTATTTGAACAGAGTGGTATCGGATACATTGTGATTTTACTTCTGACTTTGTTAGGCCGCAGTGTGGCAGCTGTGGGTTACTGGTGTCACATGACAGTCTTGAAGTTGTAGGCAATAGTGTCACGCTGCTCATCTGCAGTACCTCTGCTGTCATGTAACAACCACTGACGTGACCATAAAAATCTGACTCCGTTGTGAATATAAACCTGGAAAATGGACAGACTCGCCTTGCTACAGTGCCCGTGTCCTCTCGTTGTGCGGGTAACATTCCTTAGTGTTAACAGCTGACTTTCACACCAGTTTTTTGAAGTTGCCTTAGTAAACTGTGCATGATATTTTAGCTTGTGAAGAAATTATATTTGTTTCAGTGTATCCAATGTGCTAGGAGGCATTTATTTTGTGTATGTAAATAACTCACTATGGGTGTATGTATTTTTGTAGTTTCCTATTTGCACAAGCCAGAAGTGTCCTCTGAAGCCTGTTCCCCTCCCTTTGTGTCTTTCCCGACATGGTATGATCCCATATTTGACCAAACTCCTCAATTCTAAACCATGAATGGAGAAAATAGGCCCTGTAGGTACTTTCTAGCAGCAATTTAAAAGGAGTCACCACTGCCCTTTATAATTTGGACAGCCTATTGTTAGAAAGCAGCTTTTCACAGTAGATTCACTAATCAAAAGTGCATACAGTGACAAGTACACTCTTCTGTTAATAGACAGGTGTGAATTTCACAACTGTGTTTTTAATAGTTCCCATGTAATCGTTTGAGCCAAGAGCCTATGTTATCTGGAGACAAAAGTGATTATGGCGCTTGGAAATTGATACTCTCCTCTGTCCTTATTTTGCTCTGACATCTTGCCTATACTGCCTTCTTATTCAGTGCTGCTGAGGTATCCTCATAAAAAACCTTGAGGCAATCGAGGTATTATTAAAAGGTACTTACTGTAAAAATCCAGTGTTCATTAAATAGCTTAAAACCTCTCAAATTAATTAAACCTATCAGCAGAATATATCCAAAAACTCAAAGTATTGTGTACTGGTTACACAGAGCGTTATTACTAGAAGCACCTTTATTAGAGAATAAGTGTGGTATGAAAGACACTCTAAATGTCTTAGTGGAATACAGAACTGGCTCGCTTGCCATACTCGTCTATAAGTTAATAAACTGCTATATTTTACACTCAGCTGAGACGGCAGACAAAAGGAGTGCCAGTAATTTTCATAAACTTGCTCCATGAAATTGGTTTCTTCATTGATAATGAAGATAAAACTTGACAAAATACTGTTTGTGATGTAAGTATGTGATCTCTAGTAAAAAGGTCCCCACACACACACACACACACACACCGAGTTATCGGTAAGACAACACGCCTCTGGAGCGGAAGGTTGTAGGTTCGATCCCCGCCCCGCCCGAGGCGTCTGTATCCAGTAAGGGTCCCCCAAGGCTAGACCCCCCCCATGCTAAGCGAGCC
>VURO01046216.1:0-10964 GCA_015108175.1 Pelvicachromis taeniatus | reverse complement strand
GCTTTAGCAGTGATTATTGACATGTACAAAATGTAATGAACAACAACACTGCAATAAATATTGAGTTATATTAAAAAAAAAAGAAAGAAAGAAAAGAGCATCATGGAGGTCAGGTGTGTATCAGTATGCCTCAATGAGCACCCAGACGATTTTACCAGCAATTACAGGTCACTTAGAAGAAGTGCGAATATAAAATGTTCCGTTCCATTCAAAAATGTTTGGACTGTCACACATTTTGAAAAAAAAAAAAAAGATACGATGCTGAGCACCGATGAGCAGAGATGAGGGAACGAACAAAGACTGTAGTAACTGCTGTGGAATCACATTCATTTTTTTATATTTTTAAATTAATGAATTTATTTTGTTTTAAAAATTTGTTAAAAATATATTTATCTATTTAATTTCTTCAAAACCTTTTTCCTTTTTTACAATTTTGCTCCTCTTTAATTATAAACTTATAAATATTTGAGTTTTTCCTGGTCAGCACAAAATGCCACACCTTTTCCTCCGAGCCTATTCTGTACGCGTCTCGGAGAAAGCGTTACGCGTTCTCGCTGTGCGCACCTGGGAGGTTACGGGAGGTCGTGTGGTCGCGTTCCAAACTTATATGAATAAAAGATACGACAAATGTAAAATTCATAAGACCTTTTTAATCTATTTCCTGTGGATTATCTCTTAGTCCTTCATTTCCTGTCCACTCAAACTTTCCAGTATCATCAACTGAGTGATTAGGAATACATTTACTAGATAACTAATCTAGAAATGTAGACGTCTGGTTTTACTTTCAGGCCTCGTTGGCATTTAAGGAGGTCGTTCTGGGTCTGTGTGGCGTGACAGCTACAGCTACACTGCATTGGTTTGCTTTTGAGATGACAATGAACAATTAAGGAGCACAAACCTCCAGTTGTCAGGAAAACAGGCTGCTGACTGACCAGGTTTCAGTCTGGGAGGAGGATGAGTGTCAGAGGGAGAGAGGGCGAGAGACAGAGAGAAATGAGGCTGGATAATTAGGAAAAGCGGGCTGTATTCCCACAGGGAAGGAGCAGCAAACTCTGCACATGCAGTTATTCGCACCATCCCTCTGTCTCTATCTCTTTAAGAGCGCCGAGAAGGAGTGTGTGTTCACTGTGTGTGCGTGTGTGTGGGGGAGGGGTATTGGCTGGGGTGGAACAGTCCTGTAATGAGCAGATTTTAGAGAGAGAGAGAGAGAGACCAAAAATCAAGAGAGGACAGATGACTTGGTGGAATTGGGATATTACAACAACATTCCAGATTTAGGTGAGCTCTGGCATGGAGAAGACAAAGGGGAACGGAGAGGAATAATTTCCGCCTCTGATTTTCGCATCCCTCATCTTCAGAAGAGAGAGTCGCCTGGATCCCGGCCGAGCACAGGAGAGGAAAAGGGGGAAGAAGAGCCGGGGAGATATTCACACTGCTTTATATCCGCCAAGGCGTGTGTGCAGGGCTGAGTCCGTGTGCGTGCTACGGATGTGTGTCTCTGAGCGTTAGCCTGGATTGCTTATATCCAGGCCATGCTATAGAAAAAATATCTTCAACTCCTCCAGCTTTTTTGGTTTTGGGTTGTTTTTTTTTTATAACATGGCGTATCAGTGCAGCCGTATCCCTGTCCTGTATCCATCCCCCTGAGCTGGTGATGCAGGGATGTGAGGATGCTCTAATGTGTAATTGAGCCAAGCTCGCTCACTTGCTGCCACCGCCGCCGCTCTGTGGGCCTGTGGGACTGCTGGAAAAGCCTAGGCCTCGCTTGTCTGGAGCGCCCTGCTGCACGGCCGAGGCGAAGGGCCTGTGAGGGTGCGTGGTGAGCAGGAAGGTGGAGGAGGAAGTGGAGGAGGAGGATGAGAAGCACTCTGAGCCCGCATGCCCATGGGAAGCAGCATGCACGGCAGCTGTGTACGTCACTCCAGACCCATCGCTGAGGCTTGGATTGCTTCTCCGTCATGAGGCAATGCTACGTGGGCCCTATCCTGCTGTTTTTAAAACACCCAGCTAGCGTTCGACATACTAAACTAAGAGGAGAGGAAGTTTCGAGGCCCTGAACCTCTCTGCTACCTGATTCAAACGAGGCCTCCTCCCTCCTTGCTCCTTCTGAGTGAAACAGGCCCTTGTTTTTTTCTTTTTCTTGACGTTCTAAGGATTTGCCTAAACCTGTTTCATGCATGTCCACTGGAGGCAGGTTTGACTTTGATGACGGGGGGTCGTACTGCGGGGGGTGGGAGCAAGGTAAGGCCCATGGCCGAGGTGTCTGCACAGGACCCCAGGGTCAGGGTGAGTACGCTGGGGCCTGGAGCCATGGCTTCGAGGTCCTGGGCGTGTACACGTGGCCCAGTGGAAACAGCTATAAGGGCACCTGGGCACAGGGCAAGCGGCATGGCATCGGAGTGGAGACCAAGGGTCGCTGGGAATACAGAGGAGAGTGGACGCAAGGGTTCAAAGGTCGATACGGGCAGCTGGAGAGCACGGCCAGTGGGGCCCGGTACGAGGGCACATGGAGCAATGGCTTGCAGGATGGATATGGCACTGAAACCTATTCTGACGGAGGTAAGGAAGCTAAAGCCTTACATGGAAGAGCAGCCTATAGCTACACTGATTTTCAGACCAGCTTAAAGAGCAACTTGGTCCACTTTAACTTCTCTGAATAAAACATCCCAGCTTGTTCCACAAACTCATTTTCAAGCTGCAAGTGGAGCAGCTTGCTTACTTTTTCATCTGCTTAGCTCCACTTTATCACATCTCCAATGTAGGTCACATAAATAGCGTGCGGGTCACATCTTTGGGATTCCTACTGGGCACCACAGCAGAGGTCTAGTTAAAAGACCATGTTTGGGATAATGTGCAATAGTAAAGTATTGATAGTGTACACTGTACAGCTGAAGTTTACTTCCACTCACCATGGGCACAAATATCATGGTAAGTTTGGGCTTTTAATGATTTCTTTGAACTCTTCTTTTTCCTCGATTGTACAAAATACACTTAAAATTCATTAGTTTAAATTAGTTGGTTTTCTGGCACAGACCTGGCTTTTAAACATTGTCCACACTGAGGTCGACCCTGGGAAGGCCATTCCAGAGACTTCCAAACAGTTTTCATGTTTGTTTGTGATCATTGTCCTGCTGGAACACCCGACTGTGTCCATGTTTCGACTGTCAAGTTGTTGATTTGAGATAAAGTTGTTAGGTAATTCTCCTTTTCTGTTATTGTTCTATCCACTTTGTTCAGTGCGCCAACATCACTGGCAGCAAAACAGCTCTGGAGCATAATGTTACCACCACAGTGCTTGACCGTTGGTACAATTTTCTTAGGTTTGATTCCCTCGCCTTTACTCCTCCAAGCATGCCTCCTGTCAATGTGACCAAATAAAACTGGCTTCAGTGTGAACAGGAACACTGCTGTTTCAGCAGCTTCCAGTTCATGGTAGGCTTGAGCCTTGGTGGTTCTTGGCTTTCAGGATGGCTTTCCCAACCTGAACCCTATTGAGAATGTGTGGACTATGTTTAAAAGCTGGGTCCTCACTCGGAAACCAACCACTTGAAATGAACTCCACTAATTCGGCCAAGAAGAGAATCATATCAGGAGCTTGTTGATGATTACCTAAAGCATCTGACTGAGGTGCAACTTGCTAAGGGACATTCAACCAATTATTAGTGGGGGCATATGTATTTATCTGACCCTGTGAAGATTAGAGAAAATCCCAAGTCTTTCTGTGTCTTTCTGTGTGGAGTTTGCATGTTCTCCCCGTGTTTGAGTGGGTTCTCCCTGGGTACTCCTGCTTCCTCCCACAGTCCAAAGACATGCCGTTAGTGGGGATAGGTTAATTGGAAAATCTAAATTGCCCATAGGTGTGAATACAGGAGTGACTGTGAGTGTGACTGGTGTTTATGTGTGTTAGCCCTGCGACAGACTGGCGACCTGTCCAGGGTGTACGCCGCCTCTCGCCCTAAGACAGCTGGGATAGGCTCCAGCGCCCCCCGCGACCCTGAAAAAGATAAGTGGATGCGAATGGATGGATGGATGGACATTCAAAGTTGTGCACCCAATTCTTTTTTTCTTTTTTTTTTTTGATCATGAGAGGTGTGCAATCATTCGTGGGAAAACAACAGTTCAAACAAATCATTGAAAACGCAAGTTTACCCTGACATTTAAGCCCATGGTGACGCAAGCTTCAGACCACAGCTGTTTGTCTTCCATGGGAGGAAACGTTTGCTTTTCAGATCCAACTTTAGTTGGACAGCATTTTATCACCACAGGAAGTCGCAGAAAACTCACTACAGAGGGACATGACACAATTACAAAGAGACGCTGAAGAGCTGCAAAAAAAATCAGACATATACAAAGTAAACTGACCACAGCCAGACACTAAACAGTGACTCCTACCTACAAAGACAAACGAAACCCCCCAAATCCCCAAGTTCAAAATGATACAAGGCAGCTACAAAAAGATATGAATTTACTTCAGTGATGCATAAATTGACTACAAAGTGGTGAAAATTGACCTCAAAGAGAAATTAAATGACTATAAAGAGAAACAAACCGACTACCAAAAAGACACAAAAAAGCAGCAAACACAGGTGACATAAAGAGACAACCAGTGAGCACTCACACACACATTTTTTATCAAGAGATAAAAAAAAATGACTATGACAGACCAAAAACATCAAAATAATATACAAAAATGTGCAAAAAGTCTAAAGCGGACGAAAGACACCAGCAGATATTTTGCTGACGTTGTGTCTTGCTGCCGTGTCTGTCCGGGCTCGTGCTGTGTGGACGCTCTCCTGACCAGCCGCAGCCTTTAAAAACAGGACACCTCTAATATTAGAAATTAAGCCATTTTGAGTCGTGACTCCTGTTTAGACACACAGATGTATCAGAACACACCTTCACCCCTCTCCCCAGGGCCATTAAAGTCTCCATGGAAACACTGATACAGCAGGTCAACGTGTCACAAGAGACCAGCTCGCACGGCGCTCCTGCTCTCTGATTGGCTCGCTGCCTCTGTCATTCCCTTTTATTTCTGACATTGGGGGGTTGTAATGTAGGCCGTTTGATCACCGACGGTAGCCCGCCTCCGAGCACCCGGATGATGGAGCGAGAGGTCAGTGAGCGACGCAGGTGGAATAAAAACCCTGGTGTGTGTGTGTGTGTGTGTGCGCGGGCTGATGGTGGAGCTTGTTTACCGGGAGGCGGTGGATCGTTTCTTCTTTTAACGGACTCCCAGCGCTGTGAAGGCTGCACGGGTTCATCCGGCCTATTTTAACTGAAAAAGACTGCGTCACGCGACAGCTCTGCTCCTCTCTTCCGCTCACGTGGGAGACCACCGACGGATGAATATAGCACGCACGAGCTGACACATTTTCCACAACCCAATAAATGTGCAGGTTTTCTTCATCAAAGGCCCCTCCAATAAAACACACTCATGAGAAAGGTTTACTGACAGGGCTGTCAGTAGAGCAAGTGCTCATTAACAACCCACACAGCCGAATGTGGCGACCATAGCAGGCCACAGGCAGCCTCGTGCAGCATCCTGCCGAGCGCGAGGCCGTCCCGGTCCTGTTTCAGCACCGCGGACAGCTCCGGTACTCAAATCCTTAAAAAACGAAGGAGTGGAAACATCCCGTCAGAGCTGCGTGACACAAATACTCAAAACAAAATAAAGATTTAAGACTTGAGCTCGCTGTGGATATTTCTGGACATGAGAATTGTCCTGGCTCATAACTCCTCATAACTCCTCTCTAAGTGTGTTTACTTGAGTAGAACTACAGCGCTTTGCTCGCTTCATGATGAAAGAAAATGTTTTTTTTAAGTAATTCATTTATTTTGTTTTATATTTGTCACACTAACACATTTAAATAACCGGACAGTAACCTTTCAGTAACAATGCACAGCAACTTAACTGATTATGAAGCATTAATACTGTAACTACTGGCTTTTGTCATCTATATATCTATCCATAGCAAGTCTATTGCTCACTGGACACTGGGCAGCTCTGCTAACATCAAAGGAAAAGAAATAATGTGATGTTAGTGCATCGTAGTCTGAGGAGCTTGGAAAGAAAAGCCTCTGGACTTCTGTAACTATGTGTTCACCCGAAACCTGATGGGGACCTACACCCGATCACGGGTGTAGGTCCCACAGGGAGTAAAATCTGGGACTCTCCACCAATTGTGCTTAGAGCTGAAGAAGCTTCTTGGTACGGAGGTGAAACGTCTTCAAGAACACTTAAGAAGTCCAGACGATTTTATTTAAGACTAGAACTCATTTAAGGCCACATTTAAGGCTAGACTTGTGGTAAATAGCGTTGTTTTTAATCATTATTCCTCCATTTTTCTTCTCACAATACCATTTCTGTGATTTAAAGTTTGTCATCCCTCAGGGTCCCCACTGATCCTGAGCACAAGGCAGTTGTTTCCCTTTCCTAGTAGCATGCAGCACCGTTTGTATTTTAAACGTAAATAAATTAGGCTCAGGTTAAGAAATTCTGCCCTCTAATCTGTTGAGCAGAACTGAGTTCAGCTTATTGGTGCAGCCCTCCTCAACAGTCCCAGTTTCTTATGTGGTTAATTGTCAACCCCTATCTTAGCCACCTAGTTTGAATGAACAAACCCAATACTGGGGGGAGTTGACATTTTTCTAAGAGCAGCTTCTAAGTTAGTACCCATATTGGTTCTCCTCATTCATTGTCACTGGGGCATCTATGGCACTGACACAGGCCTATTCTGAACATGAGCAGCAGCATGGAAACAGCCTGCTAGAAGCACAGACACAAAGACCCAGAGACTATTGGCAGTATAGAAATGAACATCACAGATTGAATAGCGACGTCTCATTATGAAGCCCTGAGCTGACCGTTTTCTACAATGCCGTCTTGGCAAAGCCAGATGTGATGAGTAAGGAGTAGATGTGACTGTGAAGCAACTTGTGATTGACAGGTCAGTAGCTAACGGGCATACCCTGGATACCCATCCTCCTTTCTAACTCTAATAATGACAAAATAAAAGACAAAAAGGCAATGACGTCGTATGCTAAGCAAAACTAGACTGGGAAAACCCACTAAGGACAAGACACACGGAGGGAGGTGAACTGAAGCGCCGGCAAAGGACAAAGGGGAAGTGATGCAATAAATATACAGACAGCTGACTATGACAGTAGAGACAGCCGGGAAACACAACTGGAGAAAATTAAACACAGAGACGGGAAGCAAAACTAAACACAAGCACACAACGCAAGGATAATCAAAATAAGACCGGAACCACGCTGACTCTGAGAAGCACTCGAGGATCAGTTAGGCTGAATTAAACGGCCACTCTAAAAACTGACTCACGACTCTTTTTTTTCCGTTTTGGACCACTGTGTGTACAAAAACAGGTGACCTGAAGATTGATCTCTAATTTTTTATTTTGCACATTAAATGATGAATCCTTAAAAATTGTCTACTTCCACTCTTGGTTGTGGCCGCCTTGCTAGGCTGATGACTTTAGCAGTGATCAGAAGCAGGACCTACTAAAGCCAACCTGCATCAAAGAAGAGCAGACAGCTATTAAAAGGCTGGCTGCAACATAAACCTCTCCAGCTTTATAATCAGGAATGAGTCCTGCTGTAAGTGAAACTAACACGCTGTTAAGTTTCCTTCCCAGAAACATGAAACTTTAGATTTACTTCACCCTTTGTTCCGAGCACCTCGGGGATTTGAGGAGAGGATGCTGACCTCTCCTCAGAGCAGACCTGCTCTAAGGAGCTTGCCCTCTTCCAGGAGGGCTGGACATTGACTGCAGGATAGTGAGAGACTTGTTTGACATATATAAACCTTTATGACTGATTTCAGAGCAACAGCAACCCCCTTGTTATATCATGATACGCTGGCTTGTCTTCTGCTCACCTCCTCGCCTAACTTGCCACCTAAACAGCTCAGGCATAAAGATTCCTCCACTACAGCTTTTCCTGTTTTTACAAAGTACATATGTGTATTTTCTACAGACTGGGAAAGCCAAAAAAAAAAGTGTTATTCTTGGTTTATTTCAAGTGTTTGTATTATTTATTTTCACTGCTTTAACGCCGTGCCACTTTGCTTCAAGTTAGCACTGCTGTGTTTGAAAGACTTTGTTCTTGGCAGTGTGTAGTTTTCACACAAAGATGCACAAACACATAACATATCAGATCAGATGCTGAACAGCTTTCTCACATTATGGAATATCTTACATTTCCATCCACATGAGGCAGGGATGACATTTTTAGACTGACACACAGATGCAAATTAGTACGCAAAGCTCTGGTGTGCCCACGGTGAGTCCAGACGCTTCCTTGTCAAGCTTTAATTTTATGGCATATTTAACTATTTCTTGCTGAAAACTCAACACAGAAACTCAATATGTGTGGCATTTCTCAGAAGTGTCAGTATTGTCAATTTCAGAATGAAGGAAATTCAGAATGAAGGAAATGAGTTGCCATATCTGACAGACAGCTGCGCGTTTTCCTGTTGCATTTCTGACTTCTTGGTGACAGAAGTTAGCATGATGCTCGAGTAAAAACCCCAAACCAATGAAACTGTAACTGCATTCTTTCTTTCAAATACCCAGCGGAGGGAAACCACCACAGATGTCTGAGAACATTCCCCTTTGATCTTTAACATGACTTTATGGCTTCATTCACTAGTTTCAAGTCATGCTAAATACCGAGCTGTGAGACAGATCTGGGCGGTATACCGCGTCCTCACTTTTAGCTTCAAGTGTTAGCATGCTAACACAAAGAATGAATTGGCCTTAAACACAGAGTAATATTACCTATGAGGCTGATGCATGATGTGATTGGCTGATTACATTTGAAGGGAATTTGCTTAACCCTACTCCGGGTACCCTAACTTAACCCCTAACCCTGTGCTAGGTGAGTATTTGGCTTTTTGGAATTTGACATCTCTTGAAAACTTGGCAGCATGACAAATTAAGAAGTGGATTGGGGGGGGGGGGGGGGGGGGTTACCCGTTCACCAAAGTGAGCATTTTGAGATTGCAAAGACCTTCCACTGAGTAATCCAAAGATAATTTAACAGTTAGCATACATTAGTGTACTCCTCATGCATACTACTCTCTTGTTTGGTTCATTAAGAATTCAATTAACGGTCTAACTAATGAATGAATTGATACATAGATGTTTGGACACTCAAATAAAATGCCAGACTGTAATGCAGCTCTTATGTCTGACTCTTGCTGCGTCTGTCTGTCTTTCAGGAACCTACCAAGGCCAGTGGCTGGGAGGGATGCGCCACGGCTATGGTGTGCGACAGAGTGTACCGTACGGCATGGCAGCTGTCATCCTCTTCCCCCTGCGAACATCTATAAACTCCCTCCGCTCTGAGCACAGCCATGGCCCTCCTGCTGTGCTGGAGGATGGCACTGCCACCACACCTACAGATGGGGTGGTGGCCGGACTGGCTGGGAGCCCAGTGGGCCGGGGTGGGTTTGCTCTTGTGGCACCGAGTGAGGCCGAACGGCAGAGAAAGAGAAAAGGCCGCTTTCGGCAGTCTATCCTAAGTGGCCTGAAGCTTCGGCGCTCTGAGTCCAAAAGTTCTCTAGCCAGTCAGCTCAGCAAGCAGAGCTCCTTCTGCAGTGAGGCCGGCATGAGCACCGTCAGCTCTGCTGCATCTGACATCCACTCCAACACCAGTGAGAGTGAACAGGGCGCTCCTGTGGATGCCACTGTCACTGAAATGTATGCTGGAGAGTGGAGGAGCGACCAGAGAGCTGGCTGGGGCGTGAGTAGGCGCTCAGATGGCCTGCATTATGCAGGCGAATGGGCGTGCAACAAGAGGCACGGATATGGCTGCACCACCTTCCCCGATGGCACCAAGGAGGAGGGAAAATACAAGCAGAATGTGCTGGTGAGCGGAAAACGCAAGAACCTGATCCCACTGAGGGCCAGCAAAATCCGAGAGAAGGTGGACCGAGCTGTGGAGGCTGCGGAGAAGGCCGCGGACATCGCCAAGCAGAAAGCAGAGATCGCTGTGTCGAGGTTAGAGCTTCCAGTATTCTGATCACTGTTTAATTTGAACGTATCTCATTAGATAAAGCTGGTGTCACACCTCTGTACACCAATCAAGATTAAGCAGCATTAAACCCTCTGAAGTCTAAGACTGGTGACAACCCTGGCACTCAGTCCAAAGCCCAATCATAGACAAAACTGAAAAAGGCAAATCATTTTTAACCAGTGTCAGTGTGTTGTCGAATAATTATTCTCTTTGTCGCCTGATTACCAACACTTTGTTTTTTTTAATGAGATATTCTGATAGTATAGTGCTCGTGTCATCAGCAATGGTGAATTAGACCTCACAGGGTTAAAATTATAAAGTGGGAATTTATATCTGGTCAAATACCTTTACCCAGGGACCTGAATAAAAGAACAAGCTGTATATTACAAACTATGGTGTGCTTTGCATTATTAACCAATTACCGTAATTTCCGGACTATAAGCCGCTACTTTTTGAACCCTGAGGCTTATTGTCCGGTGCGGCTTTTCTAAGGCTTTTTCATGACTTTTGTGACATCGTAAGAGGATTTGTTTTGGTTTGTTCCGCCATTTTGCCTGGCGAAAAGGCATGTGATCAGACACGGAAAAGAGTGATATGTTGGTCACATGTCCGTCCGCCAGCCAAAGTAGTGCCGTACGAATTAGCGCGATAAAGAGACTAGATTAGCAAGCTGGCTCTCGCTGACCCTGTACCCATATCTGCAGCAGGTCTCCAAGGTGAACAGCCTCTGGCATGTTAGAACAAGGCAGCTAAGGGAAGTCGGCAAGTCAGATCCATAACTTCAGGATAAGGATTGGCTCTAAGGGCTGGGTCGGTCGGGCGGCGGTGCGCTGCCCGCCTCGCGGGGCTCGGATGTCTGCGGCGCGTCGCACGCCGTGGGTTTTCACTGGGCGGTCCCATAATAAAAAGAATGTGTTCCAAAACAGTCA
>VURO01046215.1:0-19137 GCA_015108175.1 Pelvicachromis taeniatus | reverse complement strand
AAGGTAAAAAAAAAATAAAATAAAAACAAATAAAAAAATAAAAGAAAGAAAAAAAAAAAAAAAAAAAAAAAAAAAAAAAAAACAAAACAAAAAAAATAAAAAAAAAAAAAAAAATCAGTTTAGCAGGAGCAAAGCAAAAGCAATTAATTAAAATTAAATAGTAATAACAGCAATAAAAAACAATAAACAATTCACCTGAATCATTTACTAATGAACCTTCTCTGAGCTAATGCTTATTTTTCTTTCGAGGAGAGAGAGGCACATCCAGGCTTGGAGATGTGTTTTCTCAGTGTTCTGTGTTAATGGAAACAATCCAACATGGCAATGATGGTGATGATGAGCAGAGAAAGAGCCAAATCCAAGTTTAATTTGTAAGTCCACCATCTGGACAGTGGTGGTTGATCCCTCTGGTGTCACTGGGGGAATTTATAACGGTGAACTTCGGGTATCCAATCTTCTGAACTAGTCATCTCGCAGGACTGCCAGAAACAGACTCAAAACATCTCTGGGTGCTCCAATTTATGCCCTGTCAAGTGCTGACTTGTCTCCATTTCGCCTCCCTAGACATCCGACCACTCTGTTTAAACAAGATCCACTAAAATCTAGCCATCATTCTTTCTTACTCTTTTATTCCTATTCATTGTTTTGGCTAACCTTAAACATAATTATATTTACCTGATAATATTTTGGTATTCAGTATTAAGCTTTGATTTGATTTGTGTTTTGGATTAAGAATAAAGATAATCTACTATTAGTCCCCCCTCCCCCCCAGAAAGACATGTCTTTTTACAATGTCTGCCAGTAACTTATTAATCCTCTTTTCCCTGGAACCAACTCCATGTATATTCCCTGTAACAAACCTCAGTGTGGTCATGTGTAAACTAAATGTTAAATGATCACTAAAGGTGTGTGTGCCATTTTTAATCACACCACCAGATGGCAGGTCTGGGGTACCATTTGGAGTTCAAGGAATGTTGGTGAATAGTAGAGACAATGCATGAACAAATCATGATGTTTCAGGAAGATCTAATTGTTTTTCCTCACTCGGCGACACAACTGCTAGGGAACAAACCCCGGTAATTGGCGATTCTGTTTTGAGACATGTGAAGCTAGGGCCAGGGGCCAGAGCAGGCAACATTGAAGAAAATTTAAAACTGCTGGCTAAAGGTAAATGTAAATTTTGTAAAATTATAATTCACATCGGCTGTAATGATACCCTGTTATGTCAATCAGAGGTGAGTAAAATCAATACTGAATTGGTGTGCAACGTTGCAAATCAATGTAGGACTCTGTAGTTTTCTCAGGTCCCCTCCCCAATTGGACCAGGAGTGACATGTTTAGCCGCATGTTCTCCTTAAATTGCTGGCTGTGAGAGGTGTCCGTAAAACGATGTAGGCTTTATAGATAATTGGGAAACTTTCTGGAGGAAACCTGGTCTTGTTAGGAGAGACGGCATCCATCCCACTCTGGATGCTCTCATTTCTAGAAATATGGCCAAATTTATTAAACCCCCCAAAACGTGACTACCCAGAGTTGGGACCAGGAAGCAGAGTTGCAGTCTTGCAGCTTTTCTCCTCCTGTTATCCCCCAAAACCCCACCCCCTTAGAGACTGTGTCAGCTCCCAAACAGACAAAAAACAAACTAAAAACCCACAAAAAATTATTTAAACACTAAAAGTCAGAGGATACACAGTGTAATGTGGCTATTTATACTATTTAAACATTAGGTCTCTCTTTTCCAAGTATCTGTTAGTACATGAAATAAAAATTGATCAGCAAATAGATTTACTCTGCCTTACAGAAACCTGATTACAGCATGATGATTATATTAGTTTAAATTGATCAACACCCCCGAGCCATACCAACTATTACATTTACATTTATTTTTATCTGTCGTCCACCTGTCTTTAGAGTTTCTGTCTGATTTCTCAGACTTTTTATCTGATTTAGCTCAAATAAAATAATTATTCTGGGTGATTTTAACATCCATGTAGATGCTAAAAATGACAGTTTCATCAGGGCAATTAATCTATTATTACACTCTGCTGGCTTCATTCAAAATGTAAAAGAACCAACCCACCACTTTAATCACACTCTAGATCTTGTTCTAACATATAGCATAGAAACTAAACATTTAATAGTATTTCCTAAAAAACCCTCTTTTGTCTGATCACTTCCTGATAACGTTTAAATTTACAGTAATTTATATTGATGTGATGGGTTGTCTACCTCTGGCTCCTGGGGGCATTATTGTGGCTTTCCACCAAACAGACGAAAAGCAAAAACACATGAATTCTAACACTCTCTCTTTCTCTCTCTGTCTCACACACACACACATTTACACTACGAGAAGATTCTTGATTTATTTAATTCTGTGTATTTTCTAATTTATTCTTAGCCGTATGTCTGTTTTTTCTCACAGGAGCAGCAGTTGGCAGTACATTGTGCATTTCTATTTGTACTCTGTAATTTCAATATATTCAGCCTTCCCCCCCACCACCCACACACACACACACACACACACACACACACACACACACACACACACACACACACACACACACACACACACACACACACACACACCTTCTTTGTTATTTCCCACCTGTCCTGTCTTGGAGGTTGTCATACTATAACACATATAGTGTAATGACTGAAATAACACATATAGAAATGAATAAATACACAGATAAAAGATTCACATGAACAAGAGGGACTTATAGCTGTTCTTGCAAAATCAATATGTGTTTGGCACCACAGTGCATTTAGATCACAATTCTGATTGCAAAAGCTGCCAGACAGAACTGGATTAAAGAAAATAAAAACAAACAAACAAAAAAACATTATACATGCTTCTTGGGTACTCTTCTGTGGAACCAGCTTCCAGTTTGGAGACAGACACCCTCTATTTTTAAAATTAGTCTTAAAACTTTACTTTTTTCTAAAGCAAATAGTTAGGGTTGAATGAGGTGACCCTGAATCCTCCCATAGTTACATTGCAATAGGTCTAGGCTGCTAGGGGATATCCACAGCATGTCTTTGTCTTGTGTTCATCCATTCACCCTCAAGTGGTTGTGGCAGATGGTTGCCCCTCCCTGAGCCTGGTTCTGCTGGAGACTTTTTCTTGTTAAAGAGGAATTTTTCCTTCCGATTGTCGCCAAAGCGCTTACTCATAGGGGGTCACACGATTGTTGGGGTTTTCTCTGTTTTCTTTACTTTCTCTGTACTTCAAACAAAAAGCTTAAAATAGCTCACTTTAAAAAAAAATATTGAGAAAAAATGAAAATTTTTGGCATTAACCCGTTCATGCGTGAATTATGACAACCTCAAGCGGGATTTTTTATTAAGTATTTTTATTCATCTTTAGGCATGAAAATATGAATACTTAAGAAACAAAACCCGATTGGGGTTGTCATAAATCATGCATGACAGGGTTACACACCTGAATCAAATGATTAGTTCATTACCAGGCCTAGGGAGAACGTCAAGACATGTTGAGGAGGTAATTTAGCCATTTAAATCAGCTGTGATGGATCAAGGACACATCTAAAACCTGCAGGACAGCGGCTCTTGAGGCCTGGAGTTGGCCACCCCTGCACTATACCAACATTAGAGGACCTAATTCATTCAAAATCATACTTTTCAACTGGATTTAGCAACAAGGAAATACTTTTGTTTTGGCTCAGAATCACCAGGTTATCATAAGCATCCAGACTTTGTTGTGAACTGGGTCTATTCGGAAGAAAAGAACACACTGATTTGGATGAGGTGATATCCTTTGTGTATCAAGAACTACAGCACAATGGACAGATGCAAGGATATCGCTGGTTACATATTTGAGTCTTTCAAATGGGATTTTTGGTACAGCAGGACACAATCCCACAGATTATTGAAGTTTTCGATCCTCATGGTTTGGAGCACACCAGCTTAGGCATCGGGAGTACCACACTAAAAGACCAAATGCTATTTGGCACATGAAAATCTTATGGTAAATCAAAGCCCTTTTGTTATAGGAATTAATGGATGCATTGATTGTTTCAGTTGTTTAATTGTATGGATGGAGGCATCCATAAGAAATAAAGGTCATTACTGACTATTATAATCAAAGAGTTACAAGGTTTAGTGGTTGTCCAGAGAGGATTCGTGCTGATAATGGCACAGAATAGGGACATGTCTCCAGCATGCAAATATTCCTGGGGAGAAACCACAAGGACACTTTTGCCAGAGATAGGAATTTTTTCTTTTTGTGGATGCAGTATGGGCAGCGCATTGAATCCTGGTGGGGAATTCCAGGAAAACAGTGTTTGGATGAACACATTCAAAGCCCTCAAAGAGACTGAACACTTGTCCAGAGCCTTTCTGGATAAAAATCTAATCCAGTTCTGCTTTCTTGACCTCAATCAAGTGACAGAAAGACTAAGATGTGGATATATCAACATGGATATCAGTTTTACACAAAAACAGGAAGTCAAACAAATGCTTCTAAACTGTACCATCTGCTCTAACTTTCTCTATCAGCAATAAACTCTCTCACTTAATAGTGAATATACAGTCTTCTCAAGCTGCTGCTGGTGTTGTGGTTAAAAATGTTTTATAAATGTTTTATCCATGGTTTCTGACCACAAATAAGTAAAAAAAATGAAAAGATATGAAATTATTTATTTAGTTTAGTTTCACAACCACCCATCTATTCACCCACAAAATAACTACTAGGAGATCTTAACTATAGATTGGACCTGTGTTACACTGCTTTCTCTGGGAAAGTCTAGTGCATGTGAGGGTACAAAACAGACCTCAACATGAGCTACACAATATCCATAATCCCATAATCCAGATATGGCTAACACTGCATCAAATTTAGCCTGGAAGTCTAGAAAGTACTCATAGCATTCAGCTAGCTTTAACACCCTTCCAAATGTGCGCCAATAGGCCTTCTTGAGAATTTGGAAATGTCTGAAAACAGAATCTCAATTTTGCCACATGTGATGACATCACTCCCTGTAGTTTCTCATCATCCAGCTCTGTGAGGTATCTTTTGATTCTCTACTTTCCTTTGCTTTAGTGTCATCATCACAGGGAACTGAAGGAGTTGGCTTGAGGAAACAATACATCAGCAACAAGCTCATCAAAAGTAAGAGCAGGGCTGAACTGGTAATGTGGCATACAGGGCATTTTCCCTGGTGGGCCAACGTACTTTTGGTCTGATGGGTGCTACTGGACCGTTGCACACTGGCCATACATTCCACTGGTCATTTTCAGTGTATTGCCCAATCGAATCTCTTAATGCAACTGGCTCATCCCATACCTTCGCTTTGTGCTCGCACAACTTGTAAACAAAGCCAGGACAGAAAAACAAAAAGAAACTAAAAAAATAAAGTAAAATTGTCAAATGAACCAACATGTCAGGGCTGCTGCTGTTGCACCATCAACACCAGTACCAGCAACAACTTGTAACATGCCATTGAGGTCACAAGAGATTATTATTGCTAACACCAGCTGTGGAGGATGAGGGACAGCAATCCCAATAACAGAGTGAGGAAGAGACAGAGAAAGATGAAATTTATGTGTTAAGAAAATAGGGCCATAAGGGACATAATCAAGGATTCAAGTAACATACTCAGATCATGAGTTTCTTCTAAAGTGTAGCTTTTAATTGCCACATGCTGCAGTGCAGTGCAACTAAGAACTAACCCAACCAATAACTGTACCAACCAAGGAAAATGTCAACATCAGTAATCAGACAAAACATAATATGTAGCTAATGTACACTACTGGTCAAACGTTTTAGAACACCCCAGTTTTTTTTTCTTCCTGGATTGTATCTCACAATAAATTATGGGATGCTTCAGTGTATCCTATACTAAAGGAGGTTACAAAGGAAGTACTGAAGATATTTTTTTTATATTATGAAAAGAACTTAACCAGTTATCATTATGGTTACCATGCAGATAATTCCAGGCCACCTATCTAAGTTAGCAACCTTCTTAACAATATTTGACTATTTTAGTGCTTTTACACTACTTTTATGACTTTTACGATTTAGCTTAAACTGTGTATAAATAAAAAAGAGCATTAGTTGTTTCTTAAAGAATAAAAAAATTAAAGTAGATAAGAATTCAAGGCAATTAATTGTTTATTTTAAGTACCAACACTTAGTAAAGCAGCAAATTTAAAATGCATCCCTGATCATTTCTAGCTGACCCCATTGAAAAAATAAATAGCAAAGTCACACCAAACACAGAATATAAACAATGTATATAGTATGATAAACAGATTAAAACGGGATGATATTGTATATATATTTTTTAAATAGAACCTTCTTGATTTATTGCATGTACATGCTGGTGAGAAATAAATAACATAGTCCATTCTAACATGCAAAAATGCATGTTTTTCAAGAGTAGCATATGCAGATGGGACACTTCCTTCAACAATGGGTATCAGTCAGCTGGCTCACATAATACTTCACATAACAAAAATAGGATATTTGCTTAATTTCTCTTTTAAAACAGTTTACAGTATTATTCGGGTATCTTTACACAAACACAAAGCCCTGTGCTTCTGAGACACTGTTTGAAGCACTTCCATAAATCTTTAACTTGAAGTAGTTCAGAACAGACAAATTGCAAAATGTTCACAATATTAGTCCAGAGAATTATTATTCTTGTCCAATAAATATACACTGCTTTAAAAAAAATAATAAAAATAAAGGAACATGTTGAAAATATATTTGACCTCAATGGGGGAAAAATCACATTGGATATCCATACTCATATAGACTGGGCAATTAAATTATCAAGCTACAGAGGGTTGAAGTCAAAATCACTCTGAAAATTGAAGTTAAAAAATTATGTAGCAGGTTAGTCCACTTTGTTGAAATTTCATTGCGATAACTCAAAATGATACTCGTTAGTTTGCATGGCATGACAAAATCAGGGCTTGCTTTTACAGTAAGTAATAAGATGATAAATGGTGTACAGGTGAGCGTCGGGACCAGTCAATGATATCAATTCCTTCATCCTCCATGAACTGGCTGCATACTCTTGCCATATGAGGCTGAGCATTGTCACACACGAGGAGGAACCCAGGACCCATTGTACTAGCGTAGGGGCTGACAGTGGGTCTTAGGATGTCATCCTGATACCTAATGGTGGCATTGCCTAGAAAGTAGAGGTGTGATAACATCAATATGCCTTCCTGGACCATTGCTGACCCACCAACAAACCAGTCATTCTGAACAATGTTACAGGCAATGTTCTCAACAGCCTCTTTAGACCTTTTTACATTACGTGTGCTTTGGGTGAACCTGCTGTAATCTGTGAAAAGCACAGGGTGCCAGTGGTGAATCTGCCACATTTGGTATTCTATGGCAAATACCAATTAGGTTTTCACAGTGTCAGGCAGTGAGCACAGGCACTAGAGGACGTTGGGCCAGCTCAAACTGATTAGCAAGCCCTCTGCTACCTAACTGCCCTCATCAATACCATATAAATACTCAAATTACAAATGGTTTCTTTGATTTTAAAAAGACATTTCAGCCAGTCATCTTATTTTAGCCAGCTAGTAAAATGACACATTTTGAGCCATTAACTAACACGTTCAACACTATTACATTTTGCTGTGAAACAGGGCTCAACTAGTTAACCATCTTGTTGTCCACTAAAAGAAAAATAGCTTAAAAGGCAATTCCACTGCAACAAAACAACTTTTGAGAAACGAAGGAGTCCAGTTTCTGCTTTAGGTGTCCCGTTCCTTGGATAGAGGTTAGTCTGGTGTGTGTAGCTGCTTGCTGTTTTGTGTCTTATGGCCAGGTAGACTCTGTGCCTTTTGTCTGTGTTATTCTGGGCTCACTGTCCACAGCCTGGAAGAAGGTATGGTGGGCTGAGAAGGACTGAAATTGATGATGTGTCTTAAGAAGTATGAGCTTTGCATGGAGTAAAGACAGTCAATGGTGTTTCCCACCCTTTCACGTAATGAGGCTACATCTGGAGTCGCCATGAAGCAATCATTTAGACTTGTCAGAGAGGTCTCACTGTCAATGTCATGGATGAAGTGAATACCTGTCAAAATTAGAGAAAAAGAAGATATAAAGTAAAAAAACAAAACAAAAAACAGCTGCCAGGACCATGTAAACTTTTATTACAAATCATACATAACTTGAGCTGCTAACAAAGTTCTGTTATTGTTGTTACTGTGGCAGCTCAGGTTGAGCAGTCTGGAGAGGCACAGCTGAGGTGGTTCGGGTTTGTGAAAAGAACAGTGGATACATTGGGGAAAGGATGCTGAACATAGGAGTGCCAGACAAGTTGAAAGGAGAAGAAAACCTGGGAGGAAGCTGATGGATGCAGTGAAGGAGAGGGTTGGTGTGAAAGATACAAGGGATAGGGAAAGCTGAAGGCAGATGATCCACTATGATGATCTGTGTTCTCAGTTCAAAATGTGAACACTTGCTTACTTGAAAGATTGACCTTTGTCTTTAAGGTGCAGATGTACATATAAGTCTTGACCTGTAGAGGTGGCTCTTTTATGTTGTTTCATTATTGCGTGGGTGTTTGGTGTCTCCAATGTAGAAGTCACTCCTTGCTCTACTGCACTGTATACTCTATGTTGCTTAGCTTGTATTTGGAAATTTTCTCCTTAAGAAAAAACAGATTTTGCCTGAGGGTGGGCTGGGCCTGAAGTGCACTTGGATGTTGTGCTTGTAGAAAATTCTCCCAAGTTTCTCTGACAGACCTGCTAACGCAAGGGATGAAAATGTTTTGTTCTGGTTTAATTTATTTTTTTAAATTCTGTTTCTCCCTGGTTAATGACTGATCTTCTTTTGACATTTGTGTGGTAATTTTCTTTCCTTTCTGCATTAGAGTGAATGTTTTCTAGGGTTTTGCAGGGTCATGATTACCTCAAGTTTTTGTTCCTGAGGGTGGTGGGAGTGAAACACTAGGTGCTTCTCTGTGTGTGTAAACTTCAATATTGAGGCTTCCATCATCCAATATTGTGAACAGCAATATTGTCACACAAACATACAGTGTGACAATCATGGGAATTAAAATTAGGGGATAAAAATTACAAAAAAGTATAATACAGTGGTTTTGTATCATCAGCCACCTAAAGCATGTGTATGTATCTTTTTATTCATGACTTAATTATTATAACATAAAATCGACCATGCACTAAACATAGATTGAAAGGAGATCCCTGTTTTGTTTTTTCAAAAAACTACCTGACACCACCCGACATCTCACAAGTGAGGTGGCCTGAAACAAAAACAATGTGGAGATAACATTGAGTTACTTAAGGTAATCCCTTGTTCTTTGAAAAGGGAGTGACTAATTGCTTTGGAGTTGTTCTAACCTCTAACCTTAACTACAGAAGCTCCAAGATACCATATATGTCATTTACGGACCAATCATGCTGTATCAGAGCTTCATACTACCATCATCCCATCCTGTTGGGGTGTTGTTTGTTTTCACTCGCTGCCTCTCCAACAGCAGGTGGTACACTGGATGGAGCAATGGCGTGTGTTCTGCCACATGCCTCTCTGAAATCTTCCCCATCAAGATGATGGATTTAAGAAGCAGCCGTTCTATGCCAGATTGTTGTCTCGGCTGTAGTGGTAACATTGTCTTTTTCTAGTGGCTTCTGGTTTATGAGTTTTCTAGCATTTGCCATCTCAGTCCACTGTGACATGTGAGGAAAACCATTACAATTCAAAGAACAAGTAAAAGTGCAAAAATCCAGAGTGCAAAACGGATACAGTTATTGTGCGGTAAGACGCTGACCACAGGGGTTCATGTGGTCACCGGGCATCTGATGGAAAATGTCATTGTTGTAGATGCCGTGATACATGCTCACTAGCTGCTGCTGGTTTATATTCAGAAGCCCTGAGTAGGAACTGATCAAGTGCTCAATACAACCCAATATCACCTCTGTAAGGATCAGTGGGAACAATTGAGTACAAGCCAATGACTCCCAGCTATACCCATGCACATATTATTCTCTATCTGGTCTTTAAGTGATGACGTGATGAACCCTTCTTTCGAGCCCAAAATACTCTGTGTTTATTAAGACTGTTGTGTTTTTAACATGTTTTAATGCTTTGTATCTTGTTTTATTTAATCTGAACAAGCACTTAAAAAAAGGCAGTCATCACCGTCGGGCCCTCATGGTTTTTATTACCACTGTTCATTTTAAAGCTCAGGTTTGAAAACCTTACAATTTAACTTCAGGCCAGCAGTATATTAAAGACTAACCTTGTATTGTGGATGGATTATCTCAGTTGTTCTCCTGACTGAAGTTTGGTCTGTTTACAGCATCCTGCCATGCATTTGCATTTGTCCCTAACCATCGGGAACGCTCGGGTTAACTTTTACCGGATGCATTCATCCTTTAGCTTTACTGTGCTAATGTGTTTATATTATGCTATACCATAGCTGTGTACCACATAGCACATCATTATATACCAGCTAGCCCAACTTCAGTAACCCTACAAACATCACTACTGTTTAGTTTTTTGTCTTCATAGCAGAATTTTTTCAGAAATCCCTCAGTCAGAACTTGGTATATTATGTTTGGGTGGCAACTAGTGAGCTAAGTCCCTGCTACCTTCTAACGCTGTTAAATTGAATAAATTCTGTTTTCGTGAATGCCTGTATGTTAAATGTAATTGTTACACCTGGCAGAGCAACCACACTGATCATTTTATTACAGATGAAAGAATTTAGACAGTTTCTAACTCTCAGTGATGCCGCAGTGTTCCTTTGACTTTGGGACCAGAAGCTGAGTTTGGACGACTAATGAAGTCAGACTTAAAGACCGGATTGTTAATCACCTGTCTTCATTGACATGCAAACATATTTTTAGGTATGTATTTGAATTTCAGTTATTATATTACAGTTCTACATTTCAGTAAACATACATCACTTTGATATTTGCATTTTCTGACTGAGTTGCTTACTGTAGTACAGCTTTAGTGGGTGTGCAAGTCTAGATTGCTGCAGTGTCTTAGGAATGACAAGTACTCTTCTTTGCAGTTGAAAGTGTCAGGTCAAAAGTTAGAGATATTTCTTTTAAAATGGTGGTTTATGAGGGAAAATGTGCGATCCTTAGTCAGTGGAACAAATCAGTAACAGAGCAGAGTCTAAACAAGAGTGGGAGAAATCTGGTTTTGGGATTTTCTCTTCTGTTTTATTTAGCTTTCAGTATTATTCACTCTTAAACTGTTTATGAAGTTGCCCTTTCTTATGAGTGCTCCAAAGAATAGGAAAGTTAGTAGTTCGCCAGCTCCTCTAGTCTATTCTAATATCTAGGTATCCATTGAAAAGCTATGTTTATAAAAATGAAAGTGGTGGCACTGTCATTAGTCACTCCTATTTATTTAAATGCTACAGGACTCGAGTATAGCTTCAAGGAAGTGGGACTACAAACAAACTCCATACGATCTGAACAAAACCGATGCTAGGAAGGACATTTTGAATAGACAAAAATAGATCTGATGCAGTTTGATTGTAGTAAGTAGAACTTTTAAAAAAATGAACAGCACTAGGCACTAGGTTTTGTGGTTGTGGATTCCTTGATTATTGTTATTCATGGTTTTGATTGTCATTATTGTTTTCTGCTTATGTTATATTTGTAAAATTTAGGGTTCTGTTACTTTTTCTTCCCCGCGTTCTACGTCCAGTCACTCGTCTCCATGTTCCCTCTGTCTCCCCTGTCAGTCATGTCTCTATGTCTCAGTGCCTAGTCTGCGTCTTTGTGATTGTGTTTCCTGTTTTACTTTTTTGTCTTTACTTTTTTGTTTTTATTCCCCTTGTCTCATAATGTCTAATTGGTCCCAGCTGTGTTTCACTCCTGTTTCCCATTCCCCCGTTACTCCGGTGTGTTTTTAAGCAGTGTGTTTTCCTTTGCTCTTTGTCGTGTCGTACCATCACCACTCCATGTGCTGTGTGTTTTCTCCATGGTCCTTGGCGTCCTCGCTCCTAGTTTCCCAGTGTCTTCGTCCATAATTTTTAGTTCTCTGGCTTTTGATTTTTTTCTATTTCTAGTGTATTTTCATCACAGCACAATCAAAGCTGCCTGTTTGAGTTATCTCTGTGTGTGTTGAATCCTGCGTTTGGGTCCACATCCTACCTGCCACACAGCAAATCCTTAACAAAAGCTTAAATAAAAGTCAATTATATTTGTCCCATGCATTCTCTTTTTTGTCTCACTATTATAAATATAATGGCTGTAATACAGTATCACATACTGTATATCTAATTGTGTTATATAATAAGGCTTTAATTAACTCATGTTGGTAGCACTGATAGTAAAGTGATATTTAGTTCACGTACATTTTAGTGTCACCTAAAGTGTTAGCATGATAAAGCTTCCAAAGACTATTTACTGATTTAGTTGAGAAGTAAAGATTACCTGTTTAGCATCAACAGAGGTGTGCATCACTGCCTGGGACAGCTCCTCACTGCAGTGTATGTGAAATCATGAGGTACTTTTAAGTTGTATTATAATGCTTTCTTAATTGTCTACATGTTTATCCATTTCATCCGAGGAATATGTAGCCACATGTAAATATTGTATATCGTATAGAAGTACATATGCAAATAAAATTGTCAGTTTTCATCTGATATTTTATCTTGATATGAGACAACACAATGACAGCATTGTCTGTTTGTTTGTTGCAGCTGTTTCATTCATTTTCCTTTCTGTTTTATTGACCGATTCTCCCGCATGGCTTAAACAGTACGCAAATGTTAAAATGTTGTTGTACAACAAACAGTGTCTTACATAAAAACTGATAAATCATTATTATCAAAACTCAATGGCTTTTTGATCTTGATTAGCTAACCTCACCTTCAAACAATTGGTTGCTGCTGGTTTGCTTAGTTCGCTTGGTTAACAGCAGCAGCTTCCACTCTAATAAACCCTGTTGCCATGCCAATATTGACATGCTGGAAGTCCCTGAACAGACAGAAGCAGTGCTTGCCAAACCAGTGAGACACTTATCTAAACTGTCTGTTCATATCCATTTTGAGACCACAGTGGCAACAAGCCATGTGGAACTATATTGCAGAGCGAATCTCAGCTCCTGCTTTATAGCTGTGTTGTTGAAAAATTCATATTTACCAGCAGAGATGAAATTCTGGTTTCACAATACGGGACTTGTGCTAAAACCTACAAAACTGGGAGTGTTTGCTGAGTGACTCTATTCTTTTTATTGTTCCAATAAAAAATTAAACATTTCAAGCTGTTTTTCCAAGTTATTTATAAATCACCCAGCTTTCTGTAATCACTGTTATTACATTTCTAAAGGACAGATTGCAATAACAGTTACAATTCTAATGCCCTTCTGCCCCACTAACACAGAAGGACATCAGTGGCAGTACTTTTCATATTTCTACATTAGAGAAAAACAGCAAAGAATGTACGGGAAATGCAAACACAGATAAATCCTTACCTCTGCCTAGCCTTTGGCTGTTGTGTTGCTCCTGCTGTTGCTGTTGTCTGCGGGCTAACTTCTTCATCTGCAAATAAATAACTAGTAAACAGTTTGATGCACAGCTGACAGGCAGACAAGCAGACACACACACACACAATCAAAAATACACATGCAATACTGTGCAAAGTCTTGCGCTGTTTCTTTATATTGTGGTTCTAAGGACCAGTAATTTTTTTAAGTAATGTTCTTAAGGTCCTTCAAAGATATTTTTTGGACATAGTTAGCACTTAGGCGCTCTTTTACTTGCATCTCATAATTGCAACAAATAATTAGTTCCCACTTATCATAACTGCTTTCATGAAAAGATTTGTATTGTGCATGCCAACTGGATTGCGTAGTTGCCAGGCTATGACTGCGTGGCAACACTACAGCATACAGTAAAGAGGACTGTGTCATGTGAAGCGGGGTCACGTAGGAACTTGAGAAGACAGGTAATGCAGACAGAAATGGAGACAAAACACAGAGAGACCAGACAGACACGGGACATAACAGAGAGACCAGATGGACATGGGGACATGTCTGGGAAGACTGAAGGTAAACAAACACAGACACTGATGACAGGACATGTAGATGAGACAGGGGCAGATTGCACACGAAAGGGGAATAACACCCCAAGTCAACCAAGAAAACAAAAAGTATAATTAAAGAAACTACATGGCTCTAGACCAGGGGTCACCAACATGGTGCCCGCGGGCACCAGATAGCCCGCAAGGACCCCATGAGTAGCCTGTGGGCCTGTTCTAAAAATAGCTCACTATAACAACTTACCAGTAAGCTGCATCTATTTTTATTTTTTGTTGCTATTTTTTTTTAAATCACAATTGCATTGGTATCAATTTGTTAGAGATAATATATATAAAAAATGTTTATTATTAAATATTAGATCAGCGCTAGCTGGTCTCCATGGAAACGGTTGCCATAATCAGTGTCTTTACATAGATGAATATTATTAATTGTTAATGATAACATATAATTAAAGTTAAATTAAGGAAATTTGTTATTTCAGAAGTGTGTTTCAAACTGGTAGCCCTTCACATTAATCAGTACCCAAGAAGTAGCTCTCACTTTCAAAAAGGTTGGTGACCCCTGCTGTAGACAATGATAAACTCAAGACATCACACCTTCTATAATAAGTAAAGATGATTGCCAACTGGAGAGGATCATTTGATTGCCTATGACTCAGCCAGTGACAAAGGTATTTCTTGTATTTCTGAGGTTTGGTTTGTTTCAAGAAGGAGTAAATAAGTAAATAAGTTTCATGTTGGGTCTGGACTCCAATTTCTTTAGCTCACTTTAAGAAAAGTCAAAGATAATGAAGTTTGACATAAAATTGTATTTTTGTATCCATGAGGTGATTCCCAAAGAGCTATTGGCCCAAAACTTTGGTATATCTCAAGAAGATAATTCTGCCTTCAAATTTGAGAACACTGGACAAGTGGAGGAGAAAGCATACCTAAAAATTAAATACAGGAATGGGCATTATCTAAAATGTATTTTTATTTAAAAAAAAAAAACAAAAAAAAAAAAATCCAAAAAAGAAAAAAAATAAAAAAAACAAAATAACAAAAAAAAAAAACAAAAACTAAAAATCCAGTAAAGAATTGCTATCAAGAAGCCATTCTTAAAGAAGAAAAACAGGCATAAATGACTTATGCCAAATTACACAAGATCTAGACTGAAACAATCGAGCGTACCGCAACAAAGTTTTGAAGTGATCAACAATAACAGTGGAAGTGCTCATTACTGAGTTCATGTTTGGAACTTTGATTTCTGTTTTTGACGGTTTTTACAGGTTTTTTTGGAGGTGTGGTCCTAAACTTTTGATCAGCTGTAAAACAGCTTATTTTCAGTTTAAGGGTAGTTTTCAAAAAATTGCATGCTCAAAGAAATGTTTTGTCTCACGAGCATTTCTTCTTGTTGCATGTTGAAGCTCTACTTGGATCCAACCATACAAAATATGATTTTTTGCCATTTTTTAAGTGGTCTCAAACCTTTGATCGGGACTGTATTTTTCATGGCTCTGTTTCCTTGGCTCCCCTGTGTCCATGTGACCATGGTGTAGTCATTTGTATTTTTAGTTTTCTTAGTTATTTTCTGGTTTATATGTAGTTTCTAGGATTTAGGTTTTATGCCTGCATCTTTCCTGTGTTCCATGTGTCATGTCTGCTCACCCTTCTCTCTATGTTCATACATCTCCTGTGTCCAAACTTTTTTTTTTTCTGTCTCCCTAGTCAGTTATGTTCTCATGTCTGCTCTTCCCCGGCTCCAGTGTTAAGTCCGTGTCTCAGTTTATGTCTTGTATTTCCTGTTTTATTTTGACAGTTCCTTGTCCCGTGTTCAGTGTATTCAGTTTTGTGTCCTTCCTGTCTCATATGTTAAATCTGCTCCAGCTGTGTTTCCCTCCTGTTTCTCATTCCCTCGTTATCCCTCAGTGTATTTAACTACTTTGTCTCCCTGTGCTTGTTGTCGTGTTGTCCCATGTGCTGTCTTCTCCTGCGGTCCACGTGTCCTTCGCAGCTCCTTGTTTTCTAGTTTTTTTAGTTCCTTAGTTTTCAGTTGGGTCCTCATCCTGTCCGCCACAGCCCCACTTGACACAGACATACAACCAATCAAACTCAGCTAAATGTAGAATTGCCAATTAAGATAAGACAAGTTAAGATAAGATGCAACCTGAAGTGGGTCGAGTGTGGGTGGCAGGCAGAACATGATGTGGTGTCAGACCAGTTGTCTCTGCCTCTTGTCCCTCCACCTCAAAGCATGCAAACAAGTGGTTCAGCACCTCTGCAAGTGCTGTGTTGCCCTCAGTCATTGTGGTGTTGCCAGGCTTGTAGTTGGTTTGGTGCTGGACTCCCTGCCATACCTGTCGTGAATTGTTGTTGCTGAAGTGGTCTTCAATCTTCCTCTTGTACGCTGCCTTGACCTCTTTGCAGATCAGATCTGACTGCACTGTACTGCATTCTGTCACCGATCTGAAAGCAGTGTCACGCTGTTTCAGCAGGACTTGGACCTCTTTAGTCATCCAAGGTTTGTGGTTGGAATAGACCCGCAGATATTTGTCCACAGTGACACTGTCGACACAGAAGTTGATCTATGAGAGCACCGATGTTGTGTGCTCCTCCAGGTCCTGGTGTTCAAACACACTCCAGCCTGTGTTTTCAAAACAGTCCTGCAGTAGGTGTGATGCACCTTCTGGCCAGGTTTTCAGAGTTGTGGTAAAGGGGTTGCTCTGTAGCCTTTTTGAATGTTGCTATAGGCTTTATTAAGTGTGTTTCTCCCTTGTTGCAAAATTAACATGCTGTTCATATCAGGGGAATGCTGACCTTAAGTCAGCATGGTTACATTCATCAGCTATGATGTGCACTGCGTCAGGATAGGATAGAATTCTGCTGACAGCTTATTGCCTTGTGCAGCTCACTTTAACCGTGCTAGCGGGCCCACCCTGCAGACAGTAAGGGCCCATTTTCAGAGGACGCAACGTGGGGGACCATCAGGGACTAAGACTTCTGTGAAACACCTAAAGGCTAATTTTAACTATCTTTTCTTAGTAGCAGCAATCTAAAAATTGTAACAGTAGTCCAACAGTGTGAATGCTTAGAAGTTACAACCATAAAATTATGACAAATACATTATGCATGTGTTAAATGCTAATAGCTTGTTTTGGGGATGCATTCCTTACCTTTGCTCTCTGGTTCTGGAACCAGACTTGGACCACACGAACACTAAGTCCAGTTTCTGCAGCCAGGGTCTCTCTTACCTGTAAATCACAGCACAATTAAATAGTATTATTCTTATTATTGTTGTCATTATTATTATATTATTATTATATATTATTATTAGTATTAGTAGTAGTATTAATACTATTAAAATTCTTACTTTTTAATTATAATAAATACATTTAAAAAACAACATGCTTCCATTAAACAAACTCTTCTAGGCTGTAACTGTTTAATGCATTAACCAGTTTTCTGGCAGTGCAGGCTGCTAGTTTTTATTAGCTTCAGATTTTACTACGCTCAGTGTCACCTTTGATAGAGGACAAATGTAGACACACCAGCTCAGAAGTATAAATACAACAACAACAACAAAATGTATTACAATATAGGCTCTACTGGGTTTCAACCCCCAAGCTTCGATACAGGATTGACAAACCCTATACAAAAAAAGAAGGAAACGAAAACGACTTACATCTAGACAAAACTTTGCTTGGAAATAAGCTCATTTTCATGACAAAATAAAGTAAGGTTTTGTGCTTAACCATATTAATTTTCCTTGTATATACATGTTAATAAGTTTAATGAATTCTCAACTGTTTAGTCATTTAACTCCCCATTTTAAATTTGGGCCATTAAAGCTAGAGTAACTGTCATTTTTAAGTTTCAGGGTTGAAATAATTAAAAAGCAGAAAAAAAATGTATTTCATTGTTGTTGTTTTTTAAATGTTTGCTTGGTTGGTTGTCTTGGGGCGTTTTCCCTCATATGTAAACTACTACTTTTATTAAGAACACAATGGAATTTTTCTATGACTGACAACTAGACTTGAGGAGACTGTTGTTAAGAATTGATGCTATATAAATGAAATTATACTTAATTCAAATGTAATGTAAGAATTGAAATGCAATGTAATTGTAGTACGTGATATGTGCTTTTTTCACTAAAATAACCCAGTATACAATTGTTATATACCCTATACCTCTACCTACCTTTCTGCAGGGTTTGGAAGAAACCTCAAAAGAGGCCTTAAAGGCCCTCTGCTGCGGGGTGGTCAGGATGGTGCGTGGGCGTTTGGGCCTTAGAGGTTCTTTGCTGTCATTGCTGCATTTCCTGACTGATAGGATTTCTTCAGATTTCACATCCAAATCCTCATCTTCACTCTTATCTGTCACCAGACACAAATAATTCCATTAATCCCTTTGTTTAATTGTTGCTGCAGATTTGACTTGAGTTCAGTTTTTTTGCACTTGAGTGAAGTTGCCCCCCCCCCACCTTCTTCAAATCCAACAAAAGTGGTGTCAAACGTTTGTGCTGCAAACATTTTTGTTTGTGCCGCTATCATTTTAATGATACAGTATTAATAAAAGTTTCTAGAGGTCATCTAAGGTCAACCAGCCCCCCCCACAATAATGGAATCAAACAAAATTGGTGTCAATCAACTGTGCTACGTTTGTGCTGGTTTGTGCTGCTACAATTGTCGTTTGTGCTGCTTCTGTTTTAAAGATATTAATGAAAATGTAAAGGTCAAAAGGTCAACCAGCCCCCCCACATTGCCCAAATCAAGCAAAATTGATATCAAACGATTGTGCTACGTTTGTGCTGGTTTGTGCTTTTAAAGATATTAATAAAAGTTTCTAGAGGTCAACCAGCGCCTTTCTTTACTGGGAAAAATTTAAATATTGTGAAAAATACACCAGTATTGGATATTTCTTTTTATCACGATCATACTCTTGAACCTAATAATCAAACTGCTTTAACTTAGTAAGAAACTGGGTTAAAATATAGCAGTTAAAATAAATTATGCATTCTGTTGGAGAAAAAACTTTATTTGCTGGTAACAAAACACAAAACTGGGTTGCTACGGGCCATTCGATCCTTGTACAACCGTTGCAAGAGCTTGGTCCGCATAGCCGGCAATAAGTCGAATTCGTTCC
>VURO01046212.1:0-17289 GCA_015108175.1 Pelvicachromis taeniatus | reverse complement strand
TATATAGGGTTATATAGAGTTATATGGGGTGACATGGCGTTATATGGGGATATATAGGTTTGTATGGGGTTATATGGGGTTATATGGGGTTCTATAGAGTTATATGGGGTTATATAGAGTTATATAGGATTATTTAGGGTTATATGGGGTTATATAGGGTTATATATAGTTATATAGAGTTATATGGGGTTATATAGGGTTATATATATAGTTATATAGAGTTATATGGGGTTATATAGTTATATGGGGTTATATAGTTATATGGGGTTATATAGTTATATAGGGTTATATAGAGTAATATGGGGTTATTTAGGGTTAAATGGGGTTATATAGAGTTATATGGGGTTATATAGTGTTATATAGGGTCATATGGGGTTATATGGAATTATATAGGGTTATATGGAATTATATAGGGTTATATAGAGTTATAGGGTTATATAGAGTTATATAGAGTTATATGGGGGTTATATAGAGTTATATGGGGTTACATGGGGTTATATGGGGATATATAGGGTTGGCCATTCATGCCTTCTCTCTGAATCCTTCTCTGCTGCTTCACAGATCAGATGTAGTCAGATTGCAGCAGATTAATGTGGATTAAAGCTTCGGCCTCTTCGCCCGAAGCTGCTTTATTTACTATTTGTAAACGAGGTCACATGATGTCACTTTCATATCGGTTTGTCTCGGCGCTGCAGAACACCTGTGACTGACACTTACCTCAGTCTCACCTGTTTGCAGGTGTGGTGCGGACAGCTCTGCCCGACATGGACCGGGAGCTGCGGGAGGATTACCTGCTGGTCATCCAGGCCAAAGACATGATCGGTCAAATGGGAGGTCTGTCAGGAACCACGACAGTCACCGTGATACTGACTGATGTCAACGACAACCCCCCTCACTTCCCCCACAGTGAGTCTCACATGAGAGAGTCCTGATGACACCTGTTCATTGCTATTTGGTTTTCTCTAAGCGTGTCCTTCTGGATTCAAACCCAACAGAGGTTCTTTAGAGATCACAGCTCCTCACTGTTTTTAACATTGAGCCTGCAGGACTTCAGACCTTCGGGAACTTATTTAAGCATGATGTTTCTGTCATGAAGGGGGCGCTGCAGGCTCTCATCCAGGCTTCGTCCTCTGTGTCCCACAGAGAGTTACCAGTTCAGCATCCCAGAATCCACACTGGTGTCAGCAGTGGTCGCCAAGATCAAAGCTCTGGACGCGGACGCTGGTCCGAATGCTGAGATGGACTACAGGATCCTGGATGGGGACGGACTGGGAACCTTCAGGATGCTCACAGACCCCCACACACAGGAAGGACTGGTCATCCTGATCAAGGTTCTGGATTGTTTGTAGGTCACACAAATCTCCAGTTTTTGGTTCGGATGTTTCTGTCCACTGTGAACTCTTCCGAGTTGATCCAGTTCTCGGGATGCGTCCCTTTGATCATTGCATCATCGCGTTAGCGTCGGCCTTGTGTGCCGGCGGCGTTCCCAGAGGACGTCCCTGCTGCACGGCAGCTGCTCACAGCTGTTTAAATTTAGCTCGCTGTGTCTCCTGCAGATGGAACAATTTCATTTTTCTGACTCTGGTTTTAGATTCCTCGTGTTCAGATAGTCTCCTTCTGTCGTGTCCGGACCACCACGATGAGTAGAAACGTGCGTCTCCTTCAGATAATCATGTGACCACATTTTACTGATGCCCATGCTAGTTCATTTATACGGCACCTTTAACATGATTTACAAAGTAGAACAAAAGCAGTAGAACAGGTTAGTGTGACCTCCGTGGGTGGGTGGAAGTCACACTCACCCTGTGTAGTTTCACATCTCAGCAGCACTAACTGAAAGGGTTAGGATTAGGGGGTTAGGGGAGGGGGGGTTAGGGTTAGCCTTTATGGAACATGTCAGATGCATCCAGGGCCTGAGCCATTCTCTGACACCTGTACTAATACTTTGAATTTGATTTGGGTCGTCACAGTGATGTGCTCTTCTAACGGCAGCTTTCCTTCCAGCCTGTTAGGAACACAGTAAGTAGAGCGTTGTCCTCCCTGCAGACTCCGCCTCTCTCGTCTTGCTGGACACATAAAATAACGAGGACTGAAGTCATTTTGTGACAAATCCTCCGTGTAATCCACCCTGAAATATTTGACCCTCGACCCTCCAGAAGGCATGGAGCTAATTCCTCCCTTCTAAGCGTCACCTGTCTAAGAACCACACCTGTGACTTCTAACCTGCCTAGTTCTATGTTCTGATGCTGCAGGTGTGTTCAGGTGACTGTCACGTAACACCTTTCTGAGACGAGCTGATGTGCTGTGACTGAAACACGTCACGCCAGCATCATAACTGGATTAAAACTAAAATGTTGATGAAGAGTCAGGATGTGGTTTCCGTGACGACACAGAGACGCTGGACTCAGTGGTTCTCTGCATAATTATGCTGACGATTTCAGCTTTCCTGCACTTTTCTCTTGATTTGCTGCCAACGTGATGTTTCTAATGTTTTAAGCTCGACAGGCGTGCACAGACTGTTAGACCACGTGTCACCGTGTGTGTGCAGCTCAAACATCTCACACCTTCTGGCGTGCTGACAGCGAGATAATAGACGTGAACGTTTAAGGCGGCTCACCTCTGTAGAAACATCGACAGCACCTCGTCGTTATAACACGGTGGCGTAGTTGTTACGGTAAATATTGAGCAGTGCTCGGATCTCCATGGAGACCAGCCTGCACTCAGAGGCATCTGTGACGTTGTGTCCCCCCTCCTCCTCAGGCTCTGGACTTTGAGACCAAGACCAGCTACAGTTTATGTGTTGAGGCGTCCAATCGCTACATGGACACCCGTTTCCTGTCAGCTGGTCCTTTCAGCGACGTGGCGACAGTTTGGCTGCAGGTAGAGGACGTGAATGAGCCTCCATTTTTTTCCCCCCGTGTCAGCCTGATGGCAGTTTCGGAGGCAGCGCCGGTGGGAACTGAGGTGGGATCGGTTTCGGCTCACGACCCCGACGCCTCGAAGAGCCCCATCAGGTAGAAAGTTAGAGGGTAAAATCACAGCAAACACGTTTACTGCAAAACAGCAAGAACACACCTGTGCCCCCCCGCAGGTACGCCATGGACAGAAGGGTGGACGTGGAGGATTACTTCGACATTGACAGAGAATCAGGTGTGATCAGCACGAGCAGACGTCTGGACAGAGAGCTCAGCACTCTGCACAACATCACCGTGCTCGCCACAGAGAGCTGTAAGTCACATGACGTCAGTTTATCTTCCTGTGAGCGGCAGGCGCATCTGACAGGTGTCTCTGTCTCAGTGGACCACTCTCAGGTGGGCAAAGCCGTGGTTCTGGTCTCTGTGACAGACGTCAATGACAACGCTCCAAGCTTTCCCATCCAGTACCAGACATTCATGTGTGAAAACGCCCCGCCGGGACAGGTGAGGCTCACCTGTGGCTCACAGACAGTGTGTGTGTAGACAGACAGGTAAATACAGCTGCTGTAGGCGTGGCTGTGATGTCATTGATACTCTGAATGGGTTAGTGAAATGTATCCCATCAGCCCCTCAGGTCACATGACCATCAGTGACTGGATGTGCTTCTGATTTTCTGTCTCTATTTGACCTTTGACCTTTAGATCGTCGAGACGCTGAGCGCTGTGGATTTGGATGAACCCAAGAATGGACATCACTTCCTGTTTTCTTTGGATGCCAAGGCTTCCTGGAACCTCAGCTTCATCCTGAGAGACAACAATGGTACAGTCCACCTTAATTAATAAACAGCAGAACTGTGCAGGCCACCTTAAAACCAAGAAGAACTTGCCTTTAAAGTGACCCAGAGCAGCTCTCCTGCCTGTGAGGCTGGGTGTAGAAACAGCACCATCTAGTGTCAGCGCAGAGCGCGGCGCTTTGCTTGGCTACGCGTCACTTTACTGCTTTATGGGGAAAATAAGGACACAAACTCAAAGAAACAAAAAGAAAGGTTGAACATGCTGAACATGCACAGGTGTGTCTGCAGCACGCACTTCTTCAGCGCTGGCTGCACTGGAGCAGGATCCACCTGTTTCCCGTCTATGAGCCTTTATGACTGAATGTGGAGGAGAGCTGTGTGTGTTTGTCGTTTCAACGAACAGAGCGACCGGGTTTAAGAGCCCATTAACCGCAGCACACACAGTCTTGGATCTCCAGCTGCCAATCATCTATGAGCGCCTCGCCGTAGCTCCTCCCACAGCCTCTGCCGTTCTTCCTTTGGAACATCGGTGTTAGTACTTTGTTGGGCTTTTTGTTTCTTTACTGTGTTTGGCGCTCCGAATCAGACGCGGCTCCCCCTTAACAGCACCATGTGTTCCACCTTAAAAGCTGCTGGTGATGACGTCAATCTGTCCGTCTGTCCTCAGACAACACGGCGTCCGTGCTGACGCGGCGGGCCGAGTTCCTGCAGCGGGAGCGGCCGCTGTACTTCCTGCCGGTGGTGATCTCAGACGGCGGGACTCCGCCTCTCAGCAGCACCAACACGCTGACCGTCACTGTCTGCGAGTGCGATCTCCATGGAAACCACCGCAGCTGCATCCAGGAGATGTCACCGCTGCGGCTGCCAGACGGCCTCAGCCTCGCCGCTGTCGTCCTCTTCACCTGTCTTCTCACACTGATGGGTATGACCTGAGCCAAAGTCCCGCCTCTTCAAGTTCAACTCAGTAAAGTCAGAAACAGGAAGTAGAACCTGGTTCACGTAGAGCTGATCCAGAAGCAGAACCTTTGTCCATGAGGTGCAATAAAAAAACGACCTGAAGCTGGAGTAGATCTTCAAACTGCTGAAACATGAACCCAAGCTGAAGTCACCTGAACGCAGAGCGCTCACCTGTAGCTGTTCTCCTGTCTGTGGTTTGCTTTAGATCCTTTTTATTATGTTTGTCTCAGCTGTGAAGATGATGACGTGAACGCCCAGCTCAGCTGTGTCACACACCCCGACCAGCATCACCTGAACACCGGTGGTGTTAAAGTTCGGGTTTGGTCGGGTCTGTGAAAACGATCCAATCAGCTGCCAGCATGAAAAAACCCGGAGTTTTCTTATATTAACATAGCAGCACAGGACCACAGAGCAGTGCAGTACACGAGAGCCATAGAAGAAAAGTACACCGAAAAAACCAAAACACATAATACATCAAAGTAAAACAGGCCGATGGGTTACCCACCCATAGGATCCACCTGTGGGTTACCTGGATCCTGTGGGTAATCCATAGGATCCACCTGTGGGTGGGTAACTGTCTCACAGTGCTGCTGTGACAGAACTGGCTTGATTTTAGCCAGCTGCCTGAGCTGGAAGAAGATTTAACGACTGCCTCAATCCGACTGTCCAGTTTCAGGTCACAGCCCACTTTGACCCCCAGGTTTGTGACAGCTGGATTATTATACTGAGCCAGGGTATCTAAGTATACATTGGGGGTCTCGGTGGGGCTACCAGAAACCATCACCTCAGTCTTTTGTCTTATTTACATGGCACCTATTTGCAACAGCAGCCACCTCGAGCTGTTTTCTACTGTAAGGTCAGATCCTGTGATATGAGCGAGAACGACAATCAGAAACTCCTCTAATGACTCTTTGGAGAATTTCTGAAATAAATTCAGAAATCAGACAACTGGGCCACATAGGACCTTTTCAAGTAAGAGGGATAACAGGAAGAGAGAAGCTGCAGAGCGGCATCTAAGACTGCAACTCTGCTTCCTGGTCCCAAATCTGGATAGTCACATTTTGGGGGATTTAATCAATTGAGCCAGATTTCGCCTAATAAGACCAGGTTTCCTCCAGAAAGTTTCCCAATTATCTACAAAGATAACCGGAAACTGTTCAGATTACCATGTTTGTTGGTCTGTAGCAGGGAAGCAAATAATGACAACGTTAGATGTGATTGTCAAATATCACACAAGGAATAAAGCAGGAATAAAACAGGAATAAAGCAGGAATAAAGCAGGAGTAAAACATAAATACAGTAGCAGTAAAGTGGGAGTGAAGTGGGAGTAAAGTGGGAGTGAAGTGGGAGCAAAGTGGGAGTAAAACATGAATACAGTAGCAGTAAAGTGGGAGTGAAGTGGGAGTAAAGTGGGAGTGAAGTGGGAGCAAAGTGGGAGTAAAACATGAATACAGTAGCAGTAAAGTGGGAGTGAAGTGGGAGTAAAGGAGCACTAATGCAGGATTGTGATATTCTATGTGTGGAATTATGAACCACATTCAGGGTTGTGCTGCAGAACTTCACTCACGTTTCAGTCATTGATGACAATGATGAGTGACGGCAACTTCGCCGCCATCACCTCTGCCTTGTTAACTTTTTAAGCTGACCCCGCCCCTTCCTCTGCCCTCAGGTGTCGCTATGGTAACAAGTGCCATCAGACACAGAAGGAAGGAGCCTCTGATTATTGACAACGAGCGAGATGTGCGTGAGAATATTGTTTGTTATGACGATGAGGGCGGCGGCGAGGAGGACACCGAGGCCTTCGACATGTTCACACTGAGACACCTGAACGAGAGCAAACAGAGGAACCACGCCACCGCCGCTGAGCCCCCGCTGTCCAGGAAAGATAAAAACGAACTGTTCCAGGAGTTCATCAGGGAGCGTCTCCGGGAGGCCAACCTGGACGTGACGGCGCCCCCCTTTGACTCTGTGCAGACATACGCGTTCGAGGGCAGCGGGTCAGTCAATGTGTCGCTGAGCTCGTTTAGCTCGTTAACCTCGCTGGAGTCGGAGCAGAGCTACCACTTCCTGAGTGAGTGGGGGCCAAGGTTTCGGAAGCTTGCAGAACTCTACGGAGACCGCGAGGGAGGCGGTGCCTCATAGAGTGCACGTTTTGCGGCAACAGGTGTGTGGACATACAGGTGCAGAGAGCAGCCCATGATAAGTCCTCACACCAGGAGCTCTGAGCGCCCTGAACCAGAAGAGAACCTGTAGAAGTACCGGCAGACGGACCCGGGCCTGGAACCAGCCAGCTTGAGCCGCCTGACTGGACCTTTGTGTAGTTCCTGTCAATTATTTCCTGCTGTTACTACTTCACAATAAAAGCTTGCCAGTGGTGCTGCTTTTATTTTGTAGGTCTGGATGTGTAACAACTGAAATAAAACTGAGTTCCTGAAAAGTGCAGCTGCTGTTTTTCAACACGCCTCGCACACTCAGCCTCTTCGTGCTGATGGCATCCTGCGACGTGAACCGTCACTCGGAGTTTACAGGAAAGAAAGGTTTTCTGTTTCCCTTTGAAGATTTCACATGCCGATGAGTCCAGACCACTGCTGCTTCTTCAGGGGGTGGGCGGGGCACAGAGATTGTTGCTGTCCATTGAAAATGAAAAGAGTAAAGGTGACTGAGTCACTGCAGGAACAACCCAAATATTACAAATATAATGCATCCTTTTTTTTTCTCCAACTTTATTTCAACAGAAAGTTTAACAACAACAAGAATAACACACAGAGAACACATGGTGGTGCAACATGATCGTACAGAGTGTAACTATAATACAGATTAAAGGGAAAAGAGGGATACAGTGACACTGAATAATGAAATAAAGACATTAAAAATGTACAAATATGAATGGTTTTGAAATAAATGGTAGTCACGTAGAGTCCCAGGTATGGGCGAGGAGTAAAATCAGATTGACGAGTCGTTCTGAAGTCGGTATAACCAAATAACAAAACCCGAGTAAATGTTTCCGTGTCGCTCTTATATTCTTGAAGGAAGCTTTAAAATCTATTAACTAGGATACTGCATACAAGCGTGCTCATCCACACAGGTGTGCACACAGGTGGTGTGCACACACAGGTGGTGTACACACACAGGTGGTGTACACACACAGGTGGTGTACACACACAGGTGGTGTGCACACAGGCAGTCCTGCGTGCTACACAATAACATTCAAAACGTAGTATTTAATGCTAATCTAGATTATTGCCAAAAGCGTTGCTTTTGCTTTTTTCTCTGATTTCCAGCTGATTTTCTTTTATATGTCCTGCCCCCCCCCCGCGGTTCCCCTTCCCGTAATAATGTCTGTCCCATGAACAACAGCTAAAACAAAGTGAATAAGTAAATAAAGCTCGACCGTGGCCTTGCTGGTCCATTCGGTCACATAAATCCATCTTTCAGATAATAACTCTGATCCAAAACGTGACAGGCAAAAAAATACGAAATAAAATAAATCTGTTAACTAGCTTAAATCGCCTTGATGTAACAGGAAGTGACGTCATCACTCCATTAGGGCGGAGCATAATCGCGCGACTGAAGAGGCGCGCGGGAGCTGCAGCGAGCCCACGCGAGGGCGCTGCTCCTCACAGCCATGAACACCACAGAAGAAGAAGAAGAGCCGGATGTTCCGGAGCGTGTGAGCTGGCTGTCGGAGCGATCAGGTCCCCGGCTCTCTGTGGTCTGTGTAGCCGCATTCAGGAGCGGATCCCCGGTCTCTGTGGTCTCTGTAGCCGGGGCCAGGAGCGGGTCCTCGGGGATGGGGCTCCTGCTGGTCTGCCTGGTCCTGCTGGTCTCCGCGGTCCCCCCTCTGAGCGCCTGGGACGAGGACCTGGAGCTGCTGGACCTGGTGGAGGAGATCCCGCAGACCTTCTACCGGTTCCTGAACGTGGAGCAGGTCGGTGCCGAGCCGGGTCTGGCTAAATGTTGATCAATGATTATTGAGACGGTGCAGCTGATCGATCCGAGTGTTGCTCTCGCAGAATGTGATCGATAATGAGACCAGATGTTACCTGGTCATGTCTTTACCTGCGCCCAGGTGGGTGCGGAGGCTGCTTTTACCGTCGTGCTGTGTTTCTGAGCATGTGCAGCAGGTTGCTCTGTGATGCAGGCGGTGAGCGCGCTCACAGGAAGTTCTTCAGGCCAATGAAAAAAGCACAATGACTCTTGTTCCGCTTCCAAACAGCGGGCTGTGGAGGTCGCCTGTGATTGGTCAGCGGGAGCCTTTCTTTAGCTGTGACTGGTTCTAACCTTTAACTCCTCCTGCGTGTCCCCTCAGTCACAGCTGATTAATCCACACGGTGCCTTATTGATTCGATTATTGATTCGATTATTGCCAATCTACAATCCGTGCATTTCAGGAGGCGCCGGCAGCAGAGATAAAGAAGGCGTACCGGCGCCTGTCCCTGATTCTGCACCCCGACAAGAACAAGGACCAAAATGCAGAGACGCAGTTCAGACAGGTGGGCACAACAAGAAGCACACGACGAACAACAGCACAAGTAACACACCTGTAACTGTGTGTGTGTGTGTGTGTGTGTGTCTGCAGCTGGTGGCCATCTATGAAGTCCTGAAGGACGAGGAGAGGCGGCGGAAGTGAGTTTTTAGATCCGTTGACATGTCAGCCAATCAGAGCTTGGCGCTCTGACAGGTGTGTCTCCTCAGGTACGATGAAATCCTGCTTAACGGGCTCCCTGATTGGAGGCAGCCGGTGTTTTACTACAGACGAGTGAGGAAGATGAGCAACGTTGAGCTGGGCTTCCTCCTCTTCCTCATCCTCACCGTGGGGCACTACGCCGTCATCTGGTCCATCTACCTGGAGAAACAGCTGGTGAGTCGGCCAATCAGAGCGAGGTCAGGGTACGTGTGATCCAGCCAATCAGAACGGAGCCGATAGAAACGGGGCTGATCTTCTGCCTGCAGGACGAGCTGCTGAGTAAGAAGAAGAAGGAGAAGAAGAAGAAGCTGAACTCCAGACCTGCAGAGGAGCTCAGGTGTGTCAGTCAGGAGCGGGTAGACAGGTATGGTGTGACATCATCATCTGTGGAGTTCCTTTGTGTGTGTGTGTGTCTGATGTGTGTGTGTGTGTGTGTTTCAGAGACCAGGAGCGACCTCACTGGCAGGACATCCTCCCTCTGAAGCTCAGCATCTGGGTCTACCTGTCCATAAAGAACCTGCCCCAGGCCGTGCAGGTAAGGGTGGGCGGGTCTCCACAGTGTCTGCCTGTCAGCACGTGACGGGGCGGGTCCGGCAGTATTGGGCCAATCACAAACCTACATGCAAACAGAACGACTGCAGCGGCGCTGTCAGAATAAAGTGATGAGGTCACAGATCTGAGTCCAGGTCAGGTGTTTCAGCCAATCAGGATTAGTCATTACCCACGCTTCAGACCCTCCTGCTCGACCCACAGTGGGATCTTCCACAAATGGTGACTCTATTTTCGGGTGATCTGATTGGTCGATGAAACGTGAAACCCCGTCAGAACCGTCTGAGGGGACCCAGACATGAACGGAGCATGAACTGGCTGCACAGCAGGGATGGCAGCTCCACCAGAGGGCCAACAGAACACGTTAGCTCCACCAGAGGGCCAACAGAACACGTTAGCTCCACCAGAGGGCCAACAGAACACGTTAGCTCCACCAGAGGGCCAACAGAACACATTAGCTCCACGCGGACTGGTTCAGTGCACCTACTGAACCAAGACCCACCACAGTGTTCTGTATATTATTTAATGATTCAATCAATAACCAATATTTCTTCTTGAGCCTGCCGGGACCTCGTTTTGATTCTTCCACCTTCTGTAGCCTTTGTTCCGTGTCCACATTCTTGTCTTTGTGTTAGACGTGTCATAGTGGCGGGGTCCTCATAAACCTCTCCGGGACACATCCAGGCGTTGTCAGGAAGAGTTCAGAGCGCTGTCTTTATTATGCCGGCCTCCCTGTAGTGATTCTCTGGTGAACCAGCCTCCATGTTGCCCTCACTGTAACAGCTCTCCTCTGTCCCCGGTAGGCTGCCATAGCCTCCCTTTATACTCTAACTTAATGACACGCCCGCCACTTAACCCAGCGCAACGCGTCAGGATTTTAAGTACAGGTCCAGACTTACTGGTGATCACCTTCAAGCCATACTGAGGGTCTCCACCGCTTCCTCCATCAGGCCAAATGTGGCTCAGCAAGACGTGGGCTGGAGAAGCCACGTTCAGAAGAAGGTGAAGAAGTGTTGATACAGACAGCTGAGTGTGGCTACAGCACATACAGAAGTGTGAATAAACCAAATAGTCGCTGAGAAACCGAATCATTTCATTTCTTACTGATTCATTTTGTTATGCACTCTTCATTTGGTAACTTTTTTCATCTTATGTTGTGGTTAGGGTTAGATTGGAGAGGGTTCAACATTCATTAACATGCTTTATGGAAAACCTGATGTGGCCCAGCCTCACCCAGCCTGCCCAGGCTAGCACAGACTGTTAGCACAGGCTGTTAGCACAGACTGTTAGCACAGGCTGTTAGCACAGGCTGTTAGCACAGACTGTTAGCACAGGCTGTTAGCACAGGCTGTTAGCACAGGCTGTTAGCACAGGCTGTTAGCACAGGCTGTTAGCACAGACTGTTAGCACAGGCTGTTAGCACAGGCTGTTAGCACAGGCTGTTAGCACAGGCTGTTAGCACAGACTGTTAGCACAGGCTGTTAGCACAGACTGTTAGCACAGGCTGTTAGCACAGGTTGTTAGAACAGACTGTTAGCACAGACTGTTAGCACAGGCTGTTAGCACAGACTGTTAGCACAGGCTGTTAGCACAGGCTGTTAGCACAGGCTGTTAGCACAGGCTGTTAGCACAGACTGTTAGCACAGACTGTTAGCACAGGCTGTTAGCACAGGTTGTTAGCACAGACTGTTAGCACAGACTGTTAGCACAGGTTGTTAGCACAGGTTGTTAGAACAGACTGTTAGCACAGGCTGTTAGCACAGGCTGTTAGAACAGACTGTTAGCACAGACTGTTAGCACAGGCTGTTAGCACAGGCTGTTAGCACAGGTTGTTAGCACAGACTGTTAGCACAGACTGTTAGCACAGGTTGTTAGCACAGGTTGTTAGCACAGACTGTTAGAACAGACTTAGCACAGACTGTTAGCACAGGCTGTTAGCACAGGCTGTTAGCACAGGTTGTTAGAACAGACTGTTAGCACAGGCTGTTAGCACAGGCTGTTAGCATGGAGCTTCAGCAGTAACACTTGTTAATGAGTATTAAAGTTTGTCTTTGTTTCTCATTTACAGACGGCCAAACCGCTGCTGCAGAAGTGAGCTTCCTTTTTGCTGTTTGCTGTTGTTTGTTGAATCTTTATGCTTGGTTTGTTTGTTGTCTCTCATTGCTGATGTTTGTTTGTTGTCTGTTTCTCATCATTGTTTAATGAATACTGTATATCTTCCATTAGTAGCCTGTCTCTTATTGATGCCTGTTTCTAATAAACGCCGGTTTGAAAACATATCACGACAAATAGACGCTGGTCTCCAATAGTAGCTGAGCGACCTTCGACCTGGAAGTCCCTCCCGCTGTCGTCGGCATTTAAGCTGGATGCAGCGACCATGGAAGTGGGATTATTACACTGAACTGGAACTGTGGGCTAGCGAACTTTTACTTCCTCTCCTGGAGAGTCGGGGAGAGAAGTTTCGGGGAGCACCACTCGTGCACTGGGCTACCACAGACAAGGAGACACTCGGGAGCAAAGGAGGAGCACAATTGTGAACTGCATTATTAGTGAACTGTTGGAACACGTTTTGGAGCGCTGTAAGTAAACACACTGTCTTTGCACCTCAGTCTAAAAACCACACCTGGGTCCTCTTTCCCTCTCACTTCCACCACAATTCAGTCTGAGGAGGGAATAAGAGCCGGTCTCCAACAACCGCCGGCCTCTTTGAAACGCCGGGCCGGCCGGATCATTTTTTGAATAAGCGCCCGGGCTACTAATGGAAGGTATACGGTATCTTTGTTTGCTCTTTGTTGTTGTTACTGATGTCCATGCTGTGCCGTCAGGATCGTGGAGGGCTCCGACGCGTCTCACCTCGATAAGGTCCAGCACGGCTACGAGAACATGGATCACTTCACGGCAAACTTTGAGCATCAGAGGAGAGCGCTGAGCGACATCGACTTCATCAAACGTAAGCAGCGTCTTCACTGACCAATCAGGGATCAGTCTGTGTCATGCCCTTTCAGTCTTCAGTAAGATGTATCGATAAGAGCTTCATTGTTGCTACCACATTGTTAATATTTACAGTAAACACGGCTAACTTCTCAGACGGTGTTAGCAAACGCAGATGATGCTATCATTCATTAATTCAGAAACCTTTTAATACTTTAGTGAGTTGCATGCTAACCTGCCGTACGGCATATGGGCTACGTGCTAATTGTTAGCACTGTGTTTTTCAGTTGACGAAGACGAGGATGACGATGAAGACAAGGGGGAGGTCAAAGCTCAGACGGCCGGAAGTCGAGCTGAGTCGGCGCCATCTGCGCCTGCGGCGTCTGCAGGACTGCCGGCTAATCGTCAGCCTCCTCTGTCGCCTGCTCTCTCAGCTCCGCCTCTCTCACCTCCAAAAGCCCAGGAGACCACGCCCCCTAAGAGCGTCTCCCCGTCAACATCCAACCAGACCCCGCCTCCTCTGCCACTCCCCACTGCTAGCGCGTCCGAGGTATGACCTCACTGCACTCGGCTGCTGCGCTCCACAGTGAAATGTACGCACGCCCGCAGGTGTCAGGTGACCTCAGGTGCTCAATAACCTGCTTCTGTTTCCTCAGTCTGCTGTGCAGAGCGAGGCGGAGGACAAAGACGGACCCAAACACGTCTTCTCCTTCAGCTGGCTCAACCAGAAGTAGACCCTGGCTCTGCTTCATCCTCTTCATCTTTATCGCCGCAGCAAAGATCAAAGACAAGCGTGTGCTGACGGCGCTGCTTCGTAGCTCAAAGAGAAGACGTTTGTTTCTGTCGTTGCTTAAACTCTGGAAACGTTTTTCTGTTTATTTGTGAAATAAATGATTTTTTATTAAGGACCTGTTTTCCTGAGTCTGGTTTGGAGGCTCCTGCCTCAGCTGTGCTGCGGTCGGTCACCAAACTCCACCCACAAATCGTGTTACAGCTTAGGCAGCGAGCGTGGGGAGGCGGGGGAGACGGGGGAGGCGGGGGAGGCGGGTTGTGCTTTTATTGATCAGATGAAATGTAGTTTTCAAAAACAAGCTTTTCAAACAACACTTAAAGATTTTATTCATGACGTTAAAGCATCAGCTGTCAGTAAACAGTGGAAGCAGCCGAAGCGCCGTGCGCCGCTGTTTCAGGACGAAACAGTCAAACAGGAAGTGCAAAGTCGTCTTCTTCACTTTCCGAAGGTGTCCATGATCATGCGGTTGCTGTCGGCCTGCTGGGCGATCTGCTCGGCCCGGGCCATCTCCAGAACCTCCCTGAGCAGGTGGAACGTCAAATCCAGAGAGATGGGAGGCTCGTCGGACCGCTTCCACTTCTCCCCGGCCTCCTCCTCCTCCTCTTTCTGCTGCTGCTCCGCCCGGGCCCGCAGGAGGTGCTGTGTGAGCTGCAGCAGAGCCCATTTCACCGCTGAGGAAGAGGAGGAGAGGAGCTCGGGATCAGCACTTCCTCCACCCATCCGGAGGGAGAGCTCTTCCCCCAGGTGGAGGAGCAGCGGTCGGGGAAGGAGGCCGCGGTCGGCAGGAGCGGCGGCCTGCCGGGCGTCAGCAGAGCGAGGGAGGACGGCGCCGAGCAGAGCCGCGAGCCACAGCAACACATTCATCTTCATCTCAAAGGGCAGTCTGTGTGAGGAAGAGGAGGCAGTGAGAACACACCTGCAACCAACCACATCATCAACACCATCGCAAGGCCGCCGCCCTGAAAACGCCGGGAGCAGACAAAGACGTGAGTCTGCGTCTGCTGTTACTGCACCACTTCCTGTCGTGTCAGCTGACCGTCTTTTCTCTGTTCCCAGGATGAAGGTTTGACGTGTAGGAAGTGAACCGAACAACTTAAACGCTCGCCTGTGACGGAGACCTGACGTATGCCGACCTGAAGACACTTTGTGGTAACAGCCGGGCACACCTGCAGGCAGGTTAGGGGCGTGGCTTCAGTACAGCTGAACTAAACCTTAGACAGGGAGACCACACCACTGTAGTCTTATTCAAACACAGTCAAACTGCAGGACGAGTGTTTCCCGACCGCGCCGCTGTTACTCGTGACCCTGAACCACGACCCTAACCGAGGAAACTCTGATAAACATGAAGCCGAATCTCAGCGCTGTTGATGAAAAGGAAACAGGAAGCGGACTCCACGTCGACCGAGGACGCTGAGCTCCACCTGGCCGTCTGCAGTCTGCACCGCCGCTTCACCGACAGTCAGGATGGAGAGAGCTGCGCCGCCTCCACCTGATCCTCATGAGCTCCGTTTCATTCATGCGTCTTTACCACAAGTGTGAAACACCTGGCATGGGCCTCAGCAGCCACAGGTGAACAAAGACAGGCGCGTGCGCGTACGAGAGCCTGCAGCCGGACCGAGGTTACTCGCAGCAGCACAGACAGGAAGTCGAACTCTGACACTGATAAAGTACAGAAATAAGAGGATTTCGGTTTCCCTCCCTGCGTCTGTGGCGTGATGATGGACTTTCTTACCTGACGTGCGTCTGCGTCTCTGCGGCGTCTCTTCAAACAGAAACACTCGAGCGGTTTCTGCTTTATATCAGCGAGCGAGGGGAGGGGCTCTGCACGCGCTCAGTGATGACGCTGATGTCATCCAGCTACTTTCTCTGTCGTTGTTTCCTCGTGAGGACAGAGGTGACCTTCATCCCCGTCCTCTTCTTCAGTCAGTATGGAGGGAAACAGCTGGAAGTGACCAGCTAATCGAGTCATTACATCCCGATTTCCACCACCTGACAGGAAGTCGGGCAGGAAATGGTCCAGACGGAGGACTGTGGTAGATCCAGGCGTGTGTTATTCCAGCAGATGTGGAAAGATGAATTCAGGAGGACTAAACAACAGTTTAGCTTCTCTCTGACTGTGACAGCGGCTCGCTTCCTGTCGGCTGGGCGGCCTCGGCGGACGACGTGACCTTTCTCAGCCCAGCTGTGGACTCGGCGTGTGACCTTCATCTGGTGCAGGGTCTGAAAACGCTCTGACAGCCGGCACAAAGTTCACGGTTTGATGTTTGTTTTGTGCAGGAGGAAGCTGATCGAGGTGGCGCAGGAGTGTCCGTTACCATCATTTCCTGAGTTGTTCTCCGTGAGAGTGCGTGTCTTTGAGGACAGGCGGCCTTGAACAGAGGACGATTCAAACAGCGCCACCACGGTGGCTAACCGTGGTGGCGCTGGAGGCCTCCTCGGGCCTTTCCTCCAGAGAGCTCCTGCTCGCCCTTTTGTCTGGGAGATGGTTGGTCAGCGCACTACGGTCACACTGACTGTACAGGGAGACCACACCACTGTAGTCTTATTCAAACACAGTCAAACTGCAGGACGAGTGTTTCCAGGCAGCGTGGGCGCTTCACCTGCAGGATGGGCGACCAGGATTCTTCCTGGACTCTGCGTGCATTGTTCCGGTTTTGCTTCAATGGATTCTTAATAAAAAGAGACAAAGTAAACCTGTGACTCCACAGAAAAGCGCGAGTGTTTGTTTAAAGGTCGATGTGTCTGCTCAGCGTCGGGTTCACCAACAGGAAGTGTCCTCCAGCGTTGGAAAACAAACCAAAATTGTGTGTTTGTAAAAAATATTTACACAAGTTACAACTTTTATTGTTAAGGTCTGTTTGCAGATACAAAACCTCCATGTGCCAGTCTCAACTCTCAGCTGATTGGTCAATGCCGTGTCAATCACAGATGTAACGATCCAATCAGAGAACAGATGGGTTTGGCTGTCAGAGGCGCTTTGCTGGGAGAAGACAACAGGACCATGAAACTACTGAGAGCTGAACTCTGGGCAGCTGTTGGATACAGTTATACCAGCGCTCACTAACATCACTACTGTAGTGAGACGTGAACACAAAGCCAGGGCTGACCTGGGACCAGTGCTGAGACACACTGTGCAGCATGAAGGCCCCTTCACATCGCTGCGCTCACCGCTAACGAAGAGCGAAGGATCCACTGTGTGTGTGTGTGTGTGTGTGTCTGTCTGTGTGTGTGTGTGTGTGTGTGTGTGTGTGTGTGTGTGTGTCTGTGTGTGTGTGTGTGTGTGTTTCTCTGTGTGTGTGTCTGTGTGTGTGTGTGTGTGTCTGTGTGTGTGTGTGTCTGTGTGTGTTTGTGTGTGTGTGTGTGTGTGTGTGTGTGTGTGTGTGTGTGTGTGTGTGTGTGTGTGTGTGTGTGTGTCTGTGTGTGTGTGTGTGTGTGTGTGTCTGTGTGTGTGTGTCTGTGTGTGTGTCTGTGTCTGTGTGTGTCTGTGTGTGTGTGTCTGTGTGTGTGTGTCTGTGTGTGCATATGTGTGTGTGTGTGTGTGCATACGTGTGTGTGTGTGTGCATGTGTGTGTGTGTGTCTGTCTGTGTGCATGTGTGTGTGCATATGTGTGTGTGTGTGCATATGTGTGTGTGAGCGTTGACTGGTATATACATCTTTGTGGGG